>CAIGRF010022193.1:104546-122487 GCA_903798235.1 Fraxinus ornus
TATTTTTTTTAAAAAAAAAAAAAAATAGAAACTAGGGTTTCACAGTGAATTTCGAGGAGAAATGACGGGATGAAATGAGGAAAATGGAAGGTTATTGAGTTAACAATTAAAGGATAATTTTATCATTTTGCCAACTAAAATATTTTGCTTTATTATTATTATTATTTGTTTTTATTATTGGTCAAATGTCATTTCATCAAATACATTGTCCAATCAAGCTCAATGGCCATATTCCCCAATCTTAATTTGGTCAATAAAATTGAATCGATGGCCATTGATTTATTAGATAAATGGATATTTTAACTGTTGATTGCAACTTTTATTATCTCAATTAGGTTACTGAACTTCAATTATATTTTAACTAGGTCATTAATCTTCATTTTTATTTTCAAATTTCACCACTCAATCATTCACATTATCTCTCAAATAGATGAAAATTGCTTAATTGGCAGCAATGCGACAACAAATCTTCTACTTGTTTGCTGTGTGACGTCCCATCTTATCGCTTTGTCACGTGATAAAAGAGTTAATATAAAACATATCATTCAAAATTTAATCTAAAGATATTATGCCCCTGTTTGGGCTCCATTTTTCGGAGATACATTTTTTTTCTTATTTTAAATTACGCATTCTCCAATAAAACAATATTACACGTAAATTTTAAATTTTTTCTTATTTCATATTCTCCAAAAAATCACTATTCCAATATATATTTTGTCCCAAAACTTATTTCCAATGAAGCCCAAGTAGAGGCTATAATAACCTTCATTTTATCATTTTTTTCAAAGGTACCGTATAACAATTATGCTGAAGATCAAATTTGATAAGACTATCAACTATACCATTTTTGTATTATGGATGATAGAATGTGCCAAAGTAGTAAAATTAAAAGTCAACTTAAAGTTCAACAATCTAATTGAAATGAATTAAAGTATAGGGACTCAGTTGAGATTTCACTTAAAAGTTGAGCCCCCATCCCCACGAACACCACTTCCCAATTCCCACCTCCACAATTTACTTTAGTGCTCATTTTGTTTGTACACTAAAATGCTCAGTGCCAGCGCACGATAAGCGCCCACAAAAACTCAACTCTTGAAAAGTCTTCCATAGCACCCACCTCGTCATCATCACCCCACCCTACAAATACACACATTAGCTTACATATGAAAATGTGTTTGACTTTCTGCCAAAGTGATTTTCTGATTGTGATTTGCATTTACTATAAAGAAAATTCTCTCTTTTTCGTTCAAGTGTTTTCAACTCTCTGACTCTCTTCTTTTATTTCAAGAAAATAAAATCAATGGAGGGTCTGCCCTCTGGTTATCGTCCCAACGTTGGAGTGTGTCTAATCAATGATGATAATATGGTAAAACCCTTTATGTTTTCCCCCTAATTCTTCAATCATTGCACTGCATAAGGTGCTTCCAAGTATTTTTTTTTTTTTTTCTGTTCTTTATGTGGTATATAATAATTTGAGGGCAGAAAATGGAGTTATCATTTTTCTCATTGAATTCTTCAACCGTTTCACGGCATAAACTATGATTTGATGTTTATTTTATTTTATTTTTTTATTTTTAAAAAATCATATTTCTTTCTGGGTTTTTTTTTTTTTTTTTATTTGTGGTTGTAATAATTTGACAGCCACGAAATAGACTTATTGTTTAATTTCACGTCTAAAACTTAAATTTTGGTTATGGCTGTAGGGTGGCAATAATATTTGAGGGCGAGAACATAGATTTCTTGTTTAGTTAATCCCAGAAAGCTTTAATTTCTTTTTACTGGATTTTGGGTGTATTATTTTGAGAGCATGATAATAGGCTTACTCATTAGATCATAATCTTTTGATTGGGTTTGTTCTTTTGTGTTGTTTTTTTAATTTGTCTATTTTTCACTGCACAATTTTATTTAATAGAACTAGGGATTGAGTAGAATTTCATACTGTTGTATATTATATTTTTGTGAATTGCATTGCCTCTATGTTATTTTCATTTTGAGCTAACGAACTGGGGTAAATTAGAAAGGTGGATGCTAAGTGGACCTTTAACTTATTATGGTACTTTGGAATAGTGAACAAAATAATAAAACCAGTGGACTAATAAGTAACAATGATATCATATCAGTTTTCTTTTTGTGGGAGCAAGTCTTTATAAACTTTTTGATCTATCAAATTTATGACGATTATATAAAGTATTAAAGCAAGAGAAAATTTGGCCCGTTAGGAAATAATTTTGCTGCTTAAGCATTTACATTCAGTTTGATGCAAAAGTATATAAGCAAATAAAGAGCATGTTTACGTGTGCTTGTCAATGTACATAAACATTTTGTTGGAAAGATGCATGGAAATATATGTCAAATGTTGTGCACGTCACTGAAAGGCGCAAAGTTTTTTTAATGTAGGACTGACAGGGGTGAATGCGTCATTAATTTGCCTTTTTTTCATTTAATGTGGCCAAAACATTGTGAATAAAATTCTTTTAAAATTATGTCATCATGTTGTAGGATGTAGTTGACTTGAAATATTGATCTCTGATCATGTAATATGGTGCTGAAGGCAAAATATTGCATGTGTATATTACAGATAACAAAGGAGACTGCTGGTTGTTTATGAGAAGTTTCTTTCAATGTGATTTTGTCTAATCATGGAACATTTTGAATGAAGTAAATAATATTGTGATTAAATTCCCAACCCCCATCCAATGAAAGTCAATAGCCAATAAGTTTGGATGAAGTGCTTATTTTCTTAAAATGACAGTTTAATGGATGTTCGAAGGAAAGACAATAACGTTTTGCAATTTTCTTGCAGGTCTTTGTAGCTTCCAGACTGAATGTTCCTGGTGCATGGCAGATGCCCCAGGTGATGCCACCATAATTATTTCCCCTTCAATGCTATTGATTCGATTGATATCAAGTATAAATTTTGTCAATATCTTTATATAAGCCATATTACATCAAACTCTTGAGGTTGAATTGAGAACGCGAAAAGAACTTCTGAGAAAAGCAATCATACAACTTTTACTTGCTTTCACAGGACCCATCAGGATGGGTAGACTAATTTTTTTGGGGGATGAAAAGGGTTCAAATTTGGCTCAAGATAAAAAAGAAAGTTCAAATGCTAATATACAATATCTTGCTTACATTTTCAACCTAATTGAATGTGGAGAATTATAGGTTGGAAGGGCATCAAGGGTTAGAAATCAGTACCAAGTGCTGCCTAAGCCTCTGTTTGGAGCCGATTTTCTGGTCCAAAAAATGGATTTTTTGACTGTTACAGAGCGAGGTGGGTCCCATCAATGTGAGATAAAAGTCAAAAAGTGCGGCTGAAATTGGAACTTAACGGTGCAAAAATTCATTTTTTTCCCACAAAATCGGCTCCAAACGGGGGCTAATATTCATCCATCTTCAACATTTTGCTGTTCAGAAGATCATCTTAACTGAACACGGGTTTCATTTGTTTGGAATATATTCAATCTTATGCAGTTGCTTTCTAATTTGCTATCTTCAGGGGGGAATTGAAGACAGTGAGGATCCAAGATCTGCAGCAATTAGAGAATTGAGAGAAGAAACTGGAGTAGTGTCTGCTGAAATAATTGCTGAGGTTGTCCTATATGATAGTTTATGACATTTACATTTTTGTTTTACGTGTTATCTCCCAAATATCATAACATGTTAACATAGACCTATTGTGATGCTTTTTTTCTTATATTAGAGATGTTGCCAATCCTTCACAGGGTGTTGGGGCCTTGTAAGGTGGACAGGAGAGTTAAGAATAAGCTCGAGAAAGATAGTTTCTAGAGTCGCTTCCTATACACCCAGGGTTACCCAAATTGTGAATTTCCACATTTACTGTTTCCATCCTTTTTCATTTTCTTTAAATGTTAGAGAAAGCCATCAAACAGTAATTGCAAAGCAGATATTGCTTTTTTCCAATAAAAATGTCTGATTATATGTTTTGCTAAATCCTGACGGTCTTAAAAGAAGGATTTTGTGTGTTTATTTATAAGGTTTGCTGTAAATTATCAGGTACCAAATTGGTTAAGCTATGACTTCCCTCCTGCTGTGAAGGCCAAAGTGAATCGTCTTTGGGGAGGAGAATGGCATGGACAGGCACAAAAATGGTATATGACATGCATAGATTATTTTTATTTCCCCCTTTTGAGAATTCCTGACGTTTCGTATAGTTAAGAAAATGTTTTAGTTTAACTGCGCCTAATAAGTTCCACTAATTTTATCTTCCCAAATATATTCTTGTCTTTTCCATTTTGTATCTTGATCCTATCGTTTGTCCTGCCTGACTTAAACTTGTAGATTTTCTACTAAAATTTACTTCATTATCTTTGTTCACTCCATTGAAACCATGATGAGTAGAGGAAATGAGGGTATGATCTGGATAGCTTAGCTGTTGCTATTAGTTTTGTTTGGTGACCTAAAACTTGAAAAAGACTGCTGAAAATTAAGAATCCTGGGCGATTCATTATTTGGATGCTGATAAATATACATATTGAGTATAAATTATTCGTACTCTCCAAATTATGTTTTGGATGTCTTCTATATCTGCCTTGAATGTCACATATCCCATCGTCTTATGTATCTTAAAAGCTGTAAAGATAGACGAACATCGGGTAACTTTTAGCATGATGAACGATTGGAGCAATTCATGATAGGTTTCTTATGAGATTGACAAAAGATGAAAGTGAAATCAACCTAGCAAATGGTGAAACAGACCCAGAATTCTCAGAATGGAAATGGGCAACCCCCGAAGAAGTCCTTGAGCAGGTATTCCCTCATTATTCTTGATTTCGCATACAAGTTTGCTATAAAAGCTAATCCACACACGCGATGACTTATTGCAGGCAGTGGACTACAAGCGGCCAACGTACGAGGAAGTTATGAGAACCTTTCGACCTTACTTTGTTGGCGCTGGACAAGCTACAAAATGCTATTCTACAAAATGGTGAATATTATCTGTGTTTGCTATGTTTAATTGCCACTGGACTCTAAATGTAAATGACTGAAGTTTGTACTCGTGACTTATAAGTAATCTTTCATATTTTCTTCAGATTCATAGAAAGGAGTGGCAGTGCAAATGGTATCATAAAATTCCTTTAAAATATTTAACTTTTAAGCTACAATACTATTACAAATATTCCTTGTTCAGTGTCTCGTCTGCTCAAGAGGTTGGACTGACTGCTCTTCCAATTTGGAGTGTATTCTTTGGGAAGGGCAAAACCGCATGACAAATTTCTTCAAAATGAAGCTTTCGGCTTGATCCCTTGTACCAAACCAAAGCAATTTATCGACTGAAAGTAAGCAGCGGCATTTATCTGAGTGCCTTTCGTGGGAGTTATTTGATGTTAGACACGATCTCGTAAGAGAGATTTTTAGAGTTCAAACTTAGGTTAGTGTAAGATAAAATAAAATCAAAGGGATAATACAGAATAGTGCCAATATAAGCTCACTATATAAAAAAAGATAAAAAAAGGAAACTCTCTCAAGAGACCAAACAGATTGGTTGGTAAAAGCTATTGTTGTTTGGTCACTAAAATTTTTTAGCGGCAAAAATTGTGGTTCTCATTCGCCCAAAAGTCTCTAGTGACCAACTCACTAATTCAATCGGTAAACGTTCATCCATCAATATTTTAGGAAGATGATGAAGCTTTAGCGACCAACTCACAATTGGTCGCTGGAGAAAATTTTGTTTATTTAGTATCGGCACATTATTGTGTTTTGAGTTTTTTCTTTTTCATTTATTTTGTATTTTTATTCAATTTTTGTTGAGTAAAAATTGCTTGCAGTTCAGACTATTTAATGAATTCATGTATATTTTTATTACTCACAAAAGTAAAACTTGAACTATCTATAGGCTCATTATACATTTTGAGTCGGATTTAATGGACGCAATATATAATGTAAAATTCTAAATATTTATGTTATCGGGATAAATAATTGAGTAATCACTTATTTTTATGTCTGTTGCTTGTTATAATTTGCATTCAATGAAATGAGACGTTTCAAAAAGGCTAATTAGCACAAAACGTTCCCACCTTTCAACGTTTTCGTGCAAAATGTTCATACTTTTCGTTTTTTTTTTTTGGTAATTTTACCTTCACTTTCACCTTTCATTCGCGAAAATGTCCTTCCATCCATCCATCGTAAAATACTCCGTTAATTCAACACAAAAATTTTCTTTTTAAAAACAAGAGTAACATTGTCTTAACCCAAAATTTCCCTCCACTTCCATCTCCTCTTACACATGAACAAAGGAGACGTTGCTTCCTTCAAAATGAGCCAATTTTCTTCCATTTGTTTGTATATTCCATCCACATTCAAATAGAAGGCTGAATTTTGTGTGTGTGTATCAAAATGAGCCAATTTTCTTCCATTTGTTTGTATATTCCATCCACATTCAAATAGAAGGCTGAATTTTGTGTGTGTATACACACACACACACATTTATGGGCCCCGCTTAGCCTTTTTTTTTTTAACTTTTATCTCGCAACTTTCATTTTGCAACGACTATATTTCTTCTAATAATGAACAAAAAGGCACCCAAACGCAAGCTTAATAGGTACAAAATGGGGATGATTAGCTTCTGTTTATCCTCCACATATTTATTTAATCCATTCATCTGTCGTTCCAAATTTTATGAGTAATCAAGCATTATAGCAACTATTGTTCTTCTCAAGGTGAAATACAATGTTCTTTATGTCATTTCTTTTTTATTTAATGAAATATTTTCATATTGCCGTTAGTGTTGAACAGTTGAAGGCTAGAAGAAGGCCACAATAGAAAAACTGGGTAAGACTATATTGTCCTTGGTTTTTGAAAAAGAAAAATTGCATTTTTTGTTGAGTTAATGGAACATTTGACGGTGGGTGGGTGGATGGAATGACTTTTTCTGCAATGAAAGATGAAAGTGAGGGAAATTGCCAAAAAAATGAAAAGTATGGACGTTTTACAAAAAAATATTAGAAGGTAGGGACGTTTGTGCTTATTCGCCTTTTCAAAAGTTACAAAAAATTCACATTAATTGACTATTTGTTAAATATGAAGAAGTGTCTCTACACTGCATTTGGCAAAAAGTGGAGGGAATGTTTATGATATTTTGTGTTAATAGAATGAAGAGTCGTGGTACATGTACATCATAACTTATAAATTTATTTATTAACAAATGATGTATTGAGATTTGATTGGGTCAAAATCTCATTAATTAAATAATAATAAAAAAACTTATGCAATTTCTTTTTGCAGTTTTGCTACACTGACATCTTCGTTGACATTTTGGTTGACATCATGTGAAGTGGCAAGCAACCGGTCATTTATTTGAATAACGCTTATTCAAATTAATGACCAATTTTTTAACATGATGGGAGGTCAAAGTAGGTTTATTCTTCTTTTTAACACTTCATCAATCTATAAAAAGATTATGTAAATGATGATGTACAACACGTATTTTTCTAAAACGAATTATTAAATAAATTCATTTTCCCAATTTAACATAATAATCAAATTTTTCCGAAAGTTCTCCTAGCAAATCAACAATTGGTTCTTTGTCTTCAAAGGCTTCACATGGGCAACTCTAAGAATTGTCGTTGAAGCTCAAAATCAGACACAATAAACTAGAAAGTCTAGTTTTAAAACTGATTTTTATTGTTTAATCAATAATGCTAAGAAATACGCTTTTATTTTGGTGGAGTAATTTTTTTTGTTAAATTGAAAAATATATTTTATTATTGTTGTAAATGGTAAGTTTATTAGTGAATGACAATTGTACCATTGCAGTTCTAGAAATTATTATCATTGTATCCCTAATCATTTCCCATAAATATGGGGTTTTGGTCCTCAATAAAACAACACAAATATATTGATTTTTTTAATTTTCTCTTTGGTCTATAACACGTTATCAGCACGATAACATAATTTTTTAGTAATTCAAGTTCAGTATTATCTAGGAAGAAAAAAAAAAGAGGGCTGTCTCATTTGTTTCAAAAGAAATTTCAATTTATCTTTGAATCACATATAAATCGACAGAAGGTAATGTCGAAATTAATATATGAAACATTGATATTTTTTTTCTCCTCACACTCAAATAATAATTGCATATTTTATTAAGTGAAGTTGTCCATGGTATCAGTTTGACATAGCCAGAAGCTTCAAGACTATTATTATTTAACAAAAACATGATTTATGTTTTGTTGCTAAATCACCTCAATGCTTTGTCTTATCAACTGGTTCCTCGTGAAAATCAGCTCGATATGATGAAGTTGGATAAGTTAAATCTTAAGAACAAAAGCAGACACATGAATATTGGAATATCATTAGGGGGAGGGAAAAAAAACCATTTACGAGATTCTCATGAGGTACTTGTTTTCACTTCATAATTGGGCTAGTCTTGTTGCAAAACGCCAAAAACATCTCCATACAAGGGATGTTCATAGTGGTGGAAGTGAAAATAAGAGAAAAGTAAGAAAAGATACAAAAAAAGGATGAGTGCAAATAAACATGGGAAGAAAGGTTAGGTAAACTGGATTGCAAGGGTGCGATTCTTTATAAACTCCCAAACTAAGCTTAATGATAGCACTTTATACGTCTAAATCTACATAAAATCAGATATTAACATAAGAACCAAAAACTAATTCACTCAATAGTGAGGAATTTAATCATATGGGTTTCAAAAATATAAGTCAGTAGTACAAAACACATGAATCAATACTACAAAATGCACGAGTAATTCTCATTTTTCTTGGGGTGGGGGGCCATTGCCTTTTGCCAAGGCTAGAAACATGGGAATTTGAGATTCTTTAACAGTGGTGTGGAAAAAATGATATAGTTATTGGAAGAGGCTCTGTGCGCAACGAAGACACCGTGTCTCCACCGCGCACAAAGGTACGGTTCTCCGTGCACAATGGTGATGTGATGAAAATTCAAATGGAGATTACTAAATTAGTACTAAATGGAGATTACCTATACTGATTACATAGGACAGTTGGATTATGTAAAAATTTACATGAAACAAAAATCACCATTCTAAACTTCATACAATTAAAATTCTCTAGGACAACAATAAAAACTGACCAATTTTCTTCAATTCAATAGAGGCAAAAAAACTGTGTCATTCATAAGCATGATAAATGACATATGAGATACAAAATTGTGCTAATGCTTCCTGAAGGAATGTTCATTAAGAGAATAAGACAAGCTACAAAATAATATTTGCATGATCAAATAAAGGATGATTTATACATTTCAAAAGCATTGCAGACTCCATCATTGGTAAGTTACAAGCTAAAGGATCATCAAAAGGTATATTTGAATAAAAGTAAATTCAAAATTTTATTAGAAAATCTTATATGTGAACACATTCATCAATTTACAAGCTAATGAAACAAAAAGAACAAGCTCTACCTCTGTGAGAATGGAGGGATAGAGTCTTTACAGTTGTATTGCCACCAACATTAGAGCAAGTATCATTGAAGCTCCAAAGTTGTCTGCATTGGATGCATTGTAAAAATGAGCCAAACAATAAAAGGCAGGCAAAAAGACCACATCTATGCATTTTAAATGGAAGAGACATTACTATAACTCCTAAGTCTCAAACAAATGAAATTACTAACACATCTGAGAAAAACAAAAGACTGAAACAGAAAAAAAGCCCTTGCCAGTCTGAGCTAAAAAGCTCAAAACCTTGGGAGGTGCCTTTTTTAAACTTTGCATCAGAAACAAGGTCATGTCTATTAAACTTTGCAATGGTTCCTTTAGTTTCATGACTGTCTAGAGTGAGAGGTCCACTTTCATTACTAAAACGACCAAAAAAGGTCAAACTGTTATGAACAGGCTCATCCATGAAAGCCCAGAAACTTTTTCGAAGCAAAAGAATCACCAACCAGAAGAAGCATCTGGTTTTCCACTACAGTAGGCATCTCTCTTAGTAGAAAATCAATCAGCAAATAAGATAAAGATTAAAAGGAATTCATCAAATTTAAATATAAAACTTGTAAGATTGGCTAAAAAATCTAACTGAATCTTGGGACAATATCATGGTAATTTACAGAGGATATACATGGGGCATTCTATAGAACAATTGGAGTACAAGACTGAGTAAACACCCTTTGTCTTTCATATATATTAATTTGATGCTTCACTGATTCTTCGGCCAACAAATTACAAGCAATTGATGACACCGTTATAACCACAAAACGTAAATTCAAGTTCCTCCACTTTTCATCATAACAACATACAATGCAGCACAACATCATGATCTCAATGTAAACTAATAACCTTAAATGCTTTTATCTATACAAAATAATGAACATGATGCTGCCACTTCAACTGATTAATCTCATGTTTTAATTAAACCTTGAAGTGTAATAGTGCAAAATTGATAATACCTTATATTCAANTGATTAATCTCATGTTTTACATAAACCTTGAAGTGTAATAGTGCAAAAACTGATAATACCTCGTATTCAACAAAAAATGTCAAATGAAAACCTGAAGCAATAAATTGGAAATAGCAGAAAAATCAAAGGGTTTACCATTTTGGCGAGATCGATTGAGCATCAAATTTAGCAAAGTGTCATGGGCATAATGAAAGGGACTAAAAGCAACGAGCTTTACCACTTTATTGACTCGATTCAGGTCCGTGATGAAGCTCCAAACCGCTTCCTTGATTTCATCAAGTCAAGCACTAACAGAGAAGCATGTGTATTTCTCATTTTCGATGGATGAGGATGATTCGGAATAGAGCTACGCGCAACGAAGAGGTTGTCGTGGGTTTCAAAAGGGAGAGACGAAATCGCGAGGGAGGGGAGATAAGTCTCTAGAGAAACCAAATGTGAGAGAGGGAGAGAAGCGTAGAGAAAAAGCTGAGAGGACAAAACGTCGTTGTTTCAGATCCAAAACGACGTCGTTTTGGACAAAAATGTGAACAGTGAAGGATTGATTCACTCTATATTAAATATATATATATATATATACTAGGCAATCAACTTTGCCATTGAACCGATTACAATTACATCACATGTTCTTGTACATCGACCCATGTGAACGCCCATCTTGGCCCATTTCCTCCAAATGTTTGTTCTTCTTCGAATGCATACATGGTACAAATTCATATATATATATATATATATATTAGGTTTAAGCAACGTGCAATGCAGTAAAATTCATTTTGTTTTTTTAGTTTCATTTTTTCTTAGTGACTAAAATGTAGTAGTACAAAGCTTTTTGCATTTCCCATTCATTTATTAATAATGTTCTAAAATGCGTAATGTGTTGCGAGACGTCGATGTTGAGAATCAAGAATCACAAGTTTAGGCGTGTCAATGCGAAGAATAAACGTCATAATGCGTTTCATATTTTTAATATTATTTTAATTATTTTTAAGACATTAAATATATTTTTAGTTTAAAAAATTATTTTTTTTCTATATTATAAAAAAATAGATTTTTTACTATATCATAAAATCATTTAATATTTAAAAATAATACTTACTAAACATTTAATATAATACTATAATATTGCTAATTAGTGTTAGAAGAATTTTAATTTTTTTTTATTAATTAAGGAACTAAACATGAGCATTAATCATAGGATTTATACGAAAAGTCTGCGGATTTGAAAGTAAATCTATCTTTACTAATTAGATTCATTATCCTACAATTAGTCCCAACACTAAAAATTAAAAATAAATATGTTAAAATAGTTTACTTTGTTAAATTAAAATATTTTAAACTTATAGAAAATAATATCTAACATTAATATATTAATAATCAAGTGCAATTTAAATTAAATTTGAAAATTAAATAAATGAAAGAATGAAAGTGAATATTACAATTTAATTAGTTGTAATTCAAAATCAAATTAGTCAATTAGACATACATTTGAAAATGATTTTGATGAGCATTTTAACATTTTTTTTTTGTTGTCACTATCCCACATTGGAAGTTTATAAAACTATTGGAGTTAAGAGCATATATAAAATGCACAATCCCACATTGGAAGTTTATGAAACCTTTGGAGAGAAGTGTATCTATAAAATGAGAATAATATCCAATACTTCTCCATGGGCCTTAGAATTGTAAATTTTGAAGCCCAATTATGGAAACAATAAAACTAACGGAGAAAATAGATTTTCCGTTAAAACAACAAATTTCGTTAAATTTTCCGTTAAAACAAGAATTTCCGTTTAATAGACACTTTATATATATAGAAGATATATTTGCCTGTAGTTTTGTTACATAAATTTTTCTTATTTCTACTTTAGTTGTATTTTTGTGCTTCGTACCGCAACTTTCTACTTGGTATTAGAGCATCGGATTTATTATGATTCTCGTGCTACGATTAGATCCGTTAGTGAACATCTTTAACAATGGAGACAAAGTTTGAAATAGAGAAGTTTAATGGGAATAATTTTTTGCTATGTAAAATAAAAATGAATGCAATTTTAACAAAATAAGATTGCTTTGAGTGATCAGAGAAAGACCAACGGAGATTACCTACAATTGAAAATGGAAGAAAATAAGTGATAGTGCTATCTTCAATCCAAACTTAGGTAGATTGATGAAGTCTTTTCAAGTGCAGAAGAGAAAAAGACTACAAAAGATATTTGAGACATTCTAACAAAATTGTACGCAGCCAATTCACTACATAACAAAATCTTCTTAGAGAGAAGGCTGTGCACTCTTCGAATGCTGGAATATACTTCGGTGATGGATCACATCAACACTATGAATACTCTATTTTCTAAACTCACAAAGTTGGGTTACAAAATAGATGTAAATGAGCATGTAGAACTTCTACTTCAAAGTCTACCAAATTCGTATGATCAATTAATTATCAACCTAACTAATAATATTCTCCCAGATTATCTACTCTTTCAGGATGTTACAGCTGCTATTTTGGAAGAAGAGCATCGGCGCAAGAACAAGGAAGACATGTTGGCCAAGTTGCAACAAATGAAGGTGTTATTAATAACGAGGGGGAGACAAACGGACTGTGGCTCCATTGGGAGCCAAAATCATGGTAGATCTAAGTCAAGAACTAAGAAAAGTATTAAATTCTACAATTGTGGCAATAAACCTTCAAATTAACGTTGCAAGTATCTCAAGCGACAGTGAAATTCTATACAATGAAGCAACAATAGAAGGCATATATTGCTTTGCTAATGTTTGGTTATGAACTCAAAAGCCACCTGACACATTACTTCTTGGAGAGAATGATTTCATCAATATAAACCAATATCAGGAGGATCTTGTTGTGAAAAATGATGACAATAAAGTAAAGGTAAACACAAAAGAGATAAGTGATCACACACTACACACAGATTTGCAGAGGAATTTTATTACTTGAGGAATCACGATACCATCGTAGGGACAGCTACTATTTTCGCTATATAACATATATATAGTCGGAAGAAGAAAGAAAACCCTAATACAATGGAAATACCAAAAATACCCTTGTGTGAAGTATAATCAGGCTCCATACAACTCAACTGATCTCTATTTATGGGTGATGATCATGCTTTGGAGATTGCTGGTATCAGCATAGTCAAATTGAAAATATATGGTTCAATTAAAACCATCTGAAGGTACGACATGCGAAGTACCGAATAAAAGTTTATTTCCCTTCCGACAATTAGATGACATTGGGTGTAAATCCCATGTTTAATATGGGATCATGAAGATGGTCAAATGTGCATATGTGGTGATGAAATAAGAAAAGAAGCTACCAATTTGTTGTTGGGTATTTACTTAATCATGCGCAGCGAAAATAAAATAATTTTCAATTTCCACCAATGATCTGATTTGTGTTTAGATAAAATCTGTGATAGAAATTATACCTTTGATAAATTCTGTAAACACCTTTACTGATCTCTATTTATGGGTGATGATCATGCTTTGGAGATTGCTGGTATCAGCATAGTCAAATTGAAAATATATGATTCAATTCGCACCATCTGAAGGTACGACATGCGAAGTATCGAATAAAAGTTTATTTCCCTTCGGACAATTAGATGACATTGGGTGTAAATCCCATGTTTAATATGGGATCATGAAGATGGTCAAATGTGCATATGTGGTGATGAAATAAGAAAAGAAGCTACCAATTTGTTGTTGGGTATTTACTTAATCATGCGCAGCGAAAATAAAATAATTTTCAATTTCCACCAATGATCTGATTTGTGTTTAGATAAAATCTGTGATAGAAATTATACCTTTGATAAATTCTGTAAACACCTTTACTGATCTCTATTTATGGGTGATGATCATGCTTTGGAGATTGCTGGTATCAGCATAGTCAAATTGAAAATATATGATTCAATTCGCACCATCTGAAGGTACGACATGCGAAGTATCGAATAAAAGTTTATTTCCCTTCGGACAATTAGATGACATTGGGTGTAAATCCCATGTTTAATATGGGATCATGAAGATGGTCAAATGTGCATATGTGGTGATGAAATAAGAAAAGAAGCTACCAATTTGTTGTTGGGTATTTACTTAATCATGCGCAGCGAAAATAAAATAATTTTCAATTTCCACCAATGATCTGATTTGTGTTTAGATAAAATCTGTGATAGAAATTATACCTTTGATAAATTCTGCAAACACCTTTACTGATTCTCGAACTTGAATTATCACAATCTGCAATCCAAGCTATCCAATTGTCTAGCCTCCAATGGTGATCCACACAGAGAACAAGAATGATGACTAGGGTTTTCTTTTCTCGTGCTAGCAAGAATAATTAATTTTTTCTTCTACTGTTTTCAAACCCTAGCAGCCTATTAATATAAGTCCAAGCGGGATTGGCCCGTCTCTTACCCGGTCCAATATTTAATTAATCAAATTAATTAAATATGGTCTATGAATTAATTAATTCAATTAATTAATTCGGGCATATTAATAAGCAATCAAATTAATTAATTATCCAACACTTGTCAATTAATTAATTGGTAAATCTCATTCTTCTAATTCTCTTGTGTGTGACCCATTAGGTTCCCGATCACGATGCCTAACAATGTGAATTATTATTTTGATCTAATCAAAATTGTTAAATTAAAATACTCATTTAATTTATCATCAATTCACATCCGTTGTCCCAGATTGACATCTAGCAATGTGTTAGGGCAATACATGTGACGGGAAATGTCACGTGGTATGACAAAATCAGATTTGTTCGTTTACCGTGAAACTATAATTATTTCGTCAATATGATCCGATCAATTATGAGATATATGATCATATCTTTTATTCAACTTTAAGTCAATGTAAGTCGAAAACACATTTTCGACTTATGAGTTCACCTTGGTCAAGGATTTCATTATTAACTTAACTAGATAAAATGTAGATCATAATCTCTTACTATATAAGAGTGACGAATCCTCTATTGATCATTCACAACCTACATATGAATCTTGACATACCCAAACGATGCTGTATTAGCGACTCTTGGTAGAGCAACATCCAACATTACCAAAGTATGACTGTCCTCATATAAGGCACTATGATGACCTCAAGTCAAATGACCAATTCCACTACCGAACGTTAGAGAGTAACCATTGGCACTCAGATAATTATCCATGTGGAATCTCCCAGCGGATCTCCAATGTTTTATTCTATAACAAAACATCCGCGTGTTCATTCAAGTGTCACATACTTTAACTTGTGAGATCAGTTACTTACTTCACAAGTAAGAAATGCCACACATGATGGTCTATCCATAATAACGATATCCGTATCTCATTATTACATACAACCATGAAAAATTTAAGATTCTGTCATATATAATTTGTATCTCACAATCACAACTCCTTGTGATTAACAAATCACCAAAACTCGAATCTACAGACTCTATTATTTAATTTATTAGAATATTAATTTAATTAAATAATAGATATTCCCATAAATATGCACCGATTATATATATTAAAAGTGTTTAAGTCCAAAGTAGATTGGACTTAGGGCATAACACTTACAAACTCCCACTTACACTAGATTCAATCACTTATGTATCTTATACGATAAGATCTACATGACGATCATGTTTATGCTGGGACAACTCTTTGTCAGTGGATCTGCAATTTAATAACTTGTGGGAATTAATTCTTTCTTTACATCATTTCATTGTATTATCTTTCCAATGAGATAATATCGCCTTAACATGTGTTTGGGTCATTGATGAGACCTTAGTTCCTTCGCTGGCACGATGGCTCCATTGTTATTACAGGCAAAATCATGTGATCAACAATGTTAGGAACTACTCCAAATTCATTAATGAACTTCCTGATTCAAACCACAACTTTTGTTGCTTTCTAAAGCAATGATATATAATACTTCTATTATTGAATCAATGGTTATTTCTGATTTGGAACCTTTCCAACACACCGCTTAATAGTAAATCAATATCCTAATTAAGATATGCCATCATTCTAGTCCGACTAGAAGTTAGCATCAGAGAATCCATCAACTCTCAATTCATTTTCTCCATATAAAATCTTCTCAAGGTTTTATTTATATAGATTGAGATAAGCTAAACAATCTTTTAGATCTATCTATATGGATCAACTTGCTTTTCCCATATCTATCACTGAGAAATTATTTGACAACCATAATTTCAACAATTGAAATATAAGGATGACGTTTCCATAATATGCCTCATATATATAATATTAGGAATGAGAAAATGCTCCCATTATCTTCTTGTAAACACACAATTCGTCTTCATTTTTGATAAAATCAAACATTTTGACTTTCACATCAAATCTAAGATTTCAGCTCCAAGAAGCTTGTTTCAATCCGTATTGACCTTTTCTTGTAAACTCATTTACAACCTATGGGTTCTAACCCATAAAGCGGGTCGACCAAGGTCCAAACCTTGGTTACATACATTAAGTTCATATTGGATTTCATAGCCTTTTGTCATCTCAACGAGTCAGCAATTGACTTTTCTTATGGATAATAAGAAGGTTCATCATCCTCGATTAGTAATGCCTAATTAGTAATCATAGATTCATGCCTTCCAGAAGGTCGAATGATCCTATAAGATTTACACGGAGCTGAAGTGTTCTCAGGAGTCTTCACTTCCTGATCAAGAGTATGTCCCTTAGCGGGTTTGGGATTAGATACGGGTTCATCTATTCNAAATTCATTAATGAACTTCCTGATTCAAACCACAACTTTTGTTGCTTTCTAAAGCAATGATATATAATACTTCTATTATTGAATCAATGGTTATTTCTGATTTGGAACCTTTCCAACACACCGCTTAATAGTAAATCAATATCCTAATTAAGATATGCCATCATTCTAGTCCGACTAGAAGTTAGCATCAGAGAATCCATCAACTCTCAATTCATTTTCTCCATATAAAATCTTCTCAAGGTTTTATTTATATAGATTGAGATAAGCTAAACAATCTTTTAGATCTATCTATATGGATCAACTTGCTTTTCCCATATCTATCACTGAGAAATTATTTGACAACCATAATTTCAACAATTGAAATATAAGGATGACGTTTCCATAATATGCCTCATATATATAATATTAGGAATGAGAAAATGCTCCCATTATCTTCTTGTAAACACACAATTCGTCTTCATTTTTGATAAAATCAAACATTTTGACTTTCACATCAAATCTAAGATTTCAGCTCCAAGAAGCTTGTTTCAATCCGTATTGACCTTTTCTTGTAAACTCATTTACAACCTATGGGTTCTAACCCATAAAGCGGGTCGACCAAGGTCCAAACCTTGGTTACATACATTAAGTTCATATTGGATTTCATAGCCTTTTGTCATCTCAACGAGTCAGCAATTGACTTTTCTTATGGATAATAAGAAGGTTCATCATCCTCGATTAGTAAAGACTGATAAGTAATCATGGATTCTTACCTTCCAGCAGGTAGAATGAACCTCAAGATTTACATATAGCTGACGTGTCAT
>CAIGRF010022199.1:0-15585 GCA_903798235.1 Fraxinus ornus
ATTAATTACACTGTATCACCCACTGCACGTGCCATTTCTAGTATAAAAAAAATGAGTTTCAATTTTTGTATCTTTCCCATATTTCATTAACTAATTTGAAGTTTTCAGATATATATTTGTTTATTGGGTTTGATTACGAGATTTTTAGTATGTGAGGCTATAATACATTTGACAATATATTTACAATTTTTACTACTTAAATATAGTCCATTAGTGTACAATTCAATTGGACAAATTCTGGTTTGTTAGGCTTGATGGTTGTGTTTGTATATAAAATATTGTACTAACATTTTCAATCATTGCAGGTGAAGCCCTTTTGGATGGTTTTTATCATCAATTCTGTCAGTTGACAAAAAAAAAAAAAGTTACTCTTTTACCCCTTTTTAAAATATTAAAATGTGGTCAAAGTTAATTTTTTAGGCAACTGACAAAATTGTAGATGAAAACTATCCAGAAGGGCTTCACTTGCAACATTTGGAAGGGTTATGATGTAAAAAATCAAATATTAGGAAAAAATTTGCTAGTGTTTCAAAGGTTTGAGACTTTTACAGCAATTATCCCTTAATTAGATGAGCTGTAAATAAAAATTGCTACAGTAACTAATGTGAACTGTGACTTTTCACCAAATGTAATTGGAAGTCAACGAGTCTCCGTGTGAATTGAGCCAGCAACTTGCTGCTTTAAGATATGTTGTATTTGGTAGGTGGTAAAGAAGAAAGGGATTAGAGATTGACTTGGGGAGACCGCAGATCTATAAATGAGCCTAAAGTTAAGATCAAATTCATCCAAAGTTGCATAAAAAAAATATATTTCTCCCAGTTTCAGTTTTTAGGATTATAAATCTACCATATATAGTCGAGTTTATGGTAACGAAGAATTAATTTAAGAAGAAATGGCGGACGAAGCTGCAGTGGGATTTCTGCTTGAAAACTTAAAGCAGCTACTTCTTTACAATGCACATCTGATTCTTGACGTGAAGAGCGACGTCGAATCTCTGCACACAGATCTGCAATTGTTCAAAGCCTTTCTCAAAGACATGGCAAAAAGGGACAACAACCATGAAGTCCTAAATATACTGGTGAAGCAAATCAGAGACATTGTGTACGAAGCAGAAGATTATGTGGACACGTATGTTTATCATTCAGCTATGCAGAAGGCCCGAGGTGGCTTTAAAAAAGTTGTCCATATATTCGATCATGCGACGAAGCTTCGAAATACGGCTGTGGATATTAAGTCGATGAGGGCCAAGGTCAATGATATATATCAAAACAAGAAGTTTGGATTTGAAGCCCTGCTAGTTGCTGCTCCTCCCGTCAAAAAGAAAGAGGTAAATTGCCATTACTCTGATTAGTGATTTTACAGTTTACGATTTATCAGTTCTGAGCATAGCAAAAACTTGGTATTAGAAATTAAGGGAGTATTGTTGAATATATGGAATTCGAAGTTGACCTTCTTACTTCATACCTCCTTTGCTGTTTCAAGAATTAATTCATTTTAATACTAATTCTAAAAATGTAATTTAGAGCCAGCTTGACACGCATTTTCTTCTTGTAGAAAAGTTTCACTAGGGAATTACCTTAAAACAATTTTCTGGGAAAGCTCTTCTGAGAAACATGTCTCAAAAGTAGTGTTTATCTTTTCAAAATCCATGCCAAACAGACCTTTATTCTTTACGACCCTTACTCTCTACATAATTCATTGTTATTTATATGTGTCATTAAAACATATGACTAATAAAGTATGTTTCATATTTATACATTTAATTAGTGAGTAATACCATCTATCATTAGTATATGTGCATTACTAGTGACGTAGCAGTGGATCCCTTGCTTCATTCTTTAATGTATTAAAGTGCATCACATCTCTAATGGACAATGAATCAAGATTCCATTGCTACATAACTGATGATGCAACTCTACTAATGACAAATAACATTGTTATTAATAAATCATATCATTTTATGCCACATCACTGTTGGGATAATTAGCATTATTCTTTCTGATATTTATCTCAAAATTTCTTTTTATAGTGTATCTTCGAACAATTGCACAACTAAGGATGTGTTTGAGCTCCATTTTTTGCAAGAATGTGTTTTTTATTAATGATTTTTTTTTTTTAGAATGTGTGGTTAAAAGTAAGAAAAAGTCTTATGATTATGTGTAAAATTACTTTATTGAGAGAATTTGTAGTTGAAAATGAGTTTGGAGAAAAATGATTTTTATTTTATATTTTCTTTTTTATAATGGGCTCAAATAGGGGCTAAATATCCTTACAGGTTTTTGACGTTATAGATGGACATATAATTTTATCGCCAATATGTCTAGTGAAGTGTGTACTCTTCAACTAATTTTATTACAATCTTGAATGACATTAGTCTACATTTATATCAGTATTAGAACGATTATTGCTCACATATATTAAATGATCCAATTGCACCTCAACTGATTATTGCTCATTATTTTAAAGGCTCCCATTGTGGAAGACAACGTTGTGGGCTTTGAAGATGAGGCCGAAAAAGTAACTAAACTTCTCACTGAAGGACCCGAGGAACTACAAGTTATATCAATAGTTGGCATGGCAGGTCTTGGGAAGACAACGTTGGCTAAAATGATATATACTGATCCTGATGTTGAGTTTGAATTTTACAATCGTGCTTGGGTTTTTGTTTCTCAAAAATATAGTAGAAAGGAAGTGCTTTACGAAATTCTAAGACAATTTACTAAGCCAAGCAAAGATGACATGAATGAAGTCGAATTAGCCGATGAGCTTCGTAAATTTTTGGAAAAAGGAAAATATTTAATTGTCATGGATGACGTGTGGACCAACAAGGCCTGGGATGATTTAAAAACTGCATTTCCTGAAAACAAGAAGAAGAGTAGAATTTTACTTACTACTCGTATTGAGAAAGTGGCTAAGTGTGCCAATCCCAACATTGATCCCCATAAGTTGCGATTTCTAACTACTGAAGAAAGTAGGATTTTACTCCAAAGGAAGGCACTTGGATCAATGGAGTGCCCTGACGAGTTGAAAGACCACGAATTGCGCATTGTCCAGAAATGTAAAGGACTACCACTGGCAATAGTGGTGATTGGAGGAATTCTGCTAGGAAAAGGTAAGGATAGCGATTCGTGGAAAAAAGTTGCTGAAAGTGTGGAAGCATTTATTGACATGGACGAGGATAAAAAAATGGACCATTTTATAGAAATGAGTTTGAATCATTTACCTTATCACTTGAAAACATGTTTTCTCTACTTCGGGATATTTCCTGAAGATTTCCAAATTCCGGTGTGGAAACTGCTTCGCCTTTGGATCGCCGAAGGATTCATACAGCAGAGTGAAGGAATGAGCATGAGCCTGGAGGATATTGCTGAAGAGTACTTAGAGGATTTCATCAGCAGGAATTTAGTCATGGTTGGGCAGAGGAGGTTAAATGGCAAAGTTAAAACATGCCATATTCATGACATGCTACACATGTTTTGCAAGAAACGAGCTGCACAAGAAAGCTTTTTCGTGGAACTTACACATCTTAATCAAGGTACTTATTCATCTCCCAACCCTGACTCCGAAAAGTGCCGTCGCCTTTCCATCAATTCCAGAATTTCAAACTATATCTCTTTAAAACCAACCGGTCCACGTGTTCGGTCTTTTTTATGTTTCGCCCATGAAGAAATAACCTTGCAAAATGAGCAAAATTCTTCCATCCCTGCTGCATTTAAATTGCTCAGGGTGTTAGATGGTAAACCCATCCGTTTCACTCGTTTTCCTGTTGACCTTACTCAACTTGTACATTTGAGGTATCTCGTTCTCTCCTGCAACTTCAAAATACTTCCTTCAGCACTTTCCAGCCTCTGGAACATACAAACTCTTATAGTCGAGACATCATCACGCACCCTTGAAATCAAAGCAGATGTATGGAAGATGATTCAATTGAGGCATCTAAAAACAAACGCATCCACAACATTGAAAGGCCCTCTTGCTAAATCAAGAAAAAGTAAAGAAGATTCTTTGAACTTCAAAACACTTTCTACAGTATCACCTGAAAGTTGTACAGAAGATGTCTTTTCTGCGGCTCCAAACCTAAGCAAATTGGGTATTCGGGGCAAATTAGCTAAACTATTGGATACCAAGGTTACTGGATCTAGCTTGTTTGATAGTCTGGGAAAATTGGATTGCCTTGTAAATTTGAAGCTATGGAATGATGTATTTCCACAACTACCTTCTGAAGGGAAATTAATTCGGCTTCCCCAAAGCTACCAATTCCCATCGAAGCTAAAGAAGCTAACAATAGTAGAGACCATGCTTGATTGGAAGCATATGTCTACTTTGGGACTGTTGGAAGGCCTTGAGATCTTGAAGTTGAAAGACAATGCATTCACAGGAGACCTGTGGAAGTCACAGGATGGAGGTTTCCGTTCTCTGATAGTCTTGCATATTGGAAGGACAGATTTAGTTTTTTGGAAGGCTTCTGCTCTTCATTTCCCACGACTCAAGTGCCTTCGTCTTAATCACTGCAGTAAGCTTGATGAAGTCCCATTCGAACTGGCTAATGTTCCAAGCTTCCAGATATTGGACTTGAACTGCACCACCAGAGCAGCAGCTGATTCTGCAAAGAAAATTTCGAAGCATAAAAAGCAGCCTGGTGGCAGTGGATTTAAGCTTTCGATTTACCCTCCAGATCATGATCAATGATCTCCATTTGTTCAAAGCTCAAAAATTCTACTTCACAGGTAACAGATTTTAATCTTTGTTCTCTTCACTTGATATTTCTTTTCCTATTGAAAACATAAGAAACATATATTTCATGGGAAGATCCAGGTTAGAATTATTATTCCCAAATAGCACCACCAAGACAAGATTGTTATTTCCCCTCAGTTTATTTCTTGAAACTTTTTGTGGATATATGCTCTATCCTCTAATCCATGAACTGAATCACAAAAACGTGAAAGATATGAAATGAAAGTCCAAGTAAACATGTTTGCTTCTGACATAGCACTAACGAATTATGAGAATTATTTCTAGTGTATCGATGTAAAAATTCAATGGTATGATCGACTCATGGATTTGTATTTTGTGCAGGCAGATAATCGAATGAACAATTATGTCATGAATGTTGAATAAAGGGTGTTTAGATGCATGGAGCCAACGTTTCTCTTCCCAGTGTTTTTGCATTTCGTTCAATAAAAGGTTGCACTTTATTCAAGTGTATGCTGAACTTCAGAATATTTGTATTTCTTTTTATTCAGTGTGTTGTACTGTTGTCAACATTTTACTTTGCTTCAGTTTTTGACTGTGGAATTACTGCTGCTTTCTTTTTACCTTCGTATAATTTTTCTTCTTGACGAGGCAAATAAAAAACTGCCTGAGAGCAGGTTTTGAAGCAGGTTTTGCTAAGTATAATTTTTCTTCTTCTTCAGGGAAGGGTTTATATGATGACTCCAAAATTAGGTTTTTTCATAAAACAGAGTATCAAGCATTCTGTCTTCAGGATAATGTAGTGGTAGCTTGACGTGTAACGATAAATGAAGCTACCAATAGTCTGATTTTGTAAACAGGACAGGTTAGTTTCTGTATAAGAAAACATTTGAAGATTTGCTTTATGTAATCCTTAATTAGAATTGTCATCCTCACTTACGCTTAACATTTTAAACAAGTAAAGATTCGGTAATAGATCGATTTTCGTAAAAGGAAATACAAAATGATAAGCAAAAACATAATGAATGAAATAAGTAATACAAAATGAAATAAGTTAAAGCAATACATACCTTGATTCCTCGGTTTTATTGTTTAAAAGCTTTTCTTTTCTGCTATTTGCATCAGTAGTATCAGAGCTGTAAGAGTGAAAAACATAAGGTGTAAACACATGAGGGAGTGTTTTAAAGTAGCGGCTTACTTCTTTTCACTTGGTGTGATAAATTTCTTTCATGGCTTCCAAGAATTTGTACAGCTTGTAATTCCACACTTTGATGGTCACTATGACCATTGGAGCATGCTCATGGAAAACGTCATGAGATCCGAATAATATTGGACGATTGTTGATTTTGGAGTAGCAAAACCAACAACAGGTGTTGTGCTAATGGATGTGCAAAGCACACAGCAGGAAGGGCTGAAATTGAAAGATCTTAAGGCAAAGAACTACCCATTCCAACCCATTGATCGCTCAATTCTAGAAACCATTCTCAAGAAAGATAATATAGTAGGTATGGATTTGGGATTCTATGATGAAAAAGTATCAAGGGAATGCAAGGGCCAAACGGATGCAGCTATAAGCACTTCGTGGTGAAGTTGAGACTCTACAAATGAAGGAGGGAGAATCCGTTTCAAATCACTTTTCAAGGACAATGGCAATCTCTAATAAGATGCGGATAAATGGTAATACGCTGGAGGATGTCACCATTGTTGAAAAGATGCTTCGCTGCATGACAACAAAATCAATAAATTAGTGGCCAATTAATCCGAGCACTAACAAATATAAGTAAAAACAATTCACAAAATCAATTGGAGATGTAGAACTTTTTATTAAAATTAAGATTCAAAACTAGGTTACAACAATTCATCCTAACTAAATTCTTAATTACTCATCATGAAAAACGAATAAATCAAGATTGAATAAAGTACATCACCGAGTTTTAAGGAAAAACGAAAAAAAGATGAAGATTTTGCACCAAGATTCTACTTTCTTCTTGAAAAATCTTGAAGCCCCAGTTTCTTGGTTGATTTTTTCCCCTCCAATTAAGCTTCTATTGCTTGAAATCAACTCCAATTAAGCACCATATAGCATATTTTCACATAAATTTTATCCAGGTTGGAATTTTCCTACAATTAATAATATACACAAATTAAATAGATATTCACTCAATTTACATATAAATAAATAAGAATAGAAACTCGAATAAGCACATAAAATGCACTTATCAAATACTTCCAAATTTAAACTCTTGTTCATCCCGAGTAAGACTATCTACTAAATACACAAGCAAACAAACTAAAATATAAATGCATTAGATAAGTTTGTCGAACTCGAATCAAGTACACAAAAAGTTTATAAACAGTTCAAATAAAATTAATTCTTTATTCATTCAAAGCTCAATTGATGTGTGTATATGCATATTCAATCTAATAATCATGAGCTTTTAAATTGATTATTCTCCGATCCTTAGTAGTCAAATATATCATTCTCTCTCGTGGAGTTCACATCTCACATAGCCGAAGTGTTTATTCTAAGGTTGATTTCACAATACTCATTTATTTCCAGCTCAACTTTGGTTGGTTTTCACTAATAAGAGTTATTATCTCAATATGTAATGATTCTCCTTATATTTGAATGTTTCAACCGTCAAGCTTCAACTAGAATAATAACCCCCTAGATGTCTAAATTTCATATTTAGTATCAAAGGTTTAGCCGGGCAGAAACAGTGCTCATAGTAGTTTCTCCACTGTCTCAATACACTTTGGTCGGTTATTATTTTATTTTATTTTGTCCATTCTTCTATTTTTGGGATCTTTTTTTGGTTTTCGATTGTATTTTTCACTCTACATTGCAAGTAGCCTTCTTTCCCCACTAGATCGTCTCCTAAACATTGGTGATGAATAAGGTTAGATTACTCAAGACTAGCTTCACATAACAATGTAGATAACTTTTTCCTACGTGCCATGACTAGTACACAACGCCTTTTATTTTTTTGAATAAGTAGTTGAAATCAAGCCCATGGTAAATGGTTGCTACCTAGTCCCTATTTGTTAGCCAATAACATTTCATACAAATATTCAACATGCACGAAATCAACACATATCGAAACAGCTCCCAACAATGGAACAATCACCTCCAAATTATTCTATTCAATTCATTACGTAGTTGTATTTTTAGTAGTGATCTAGGTTTGTCAACCTACAATCAAAATTAATTTAATCTACTCTATCAAGATAACCAATCCAAAAGTTCAAAATATTGTGGTTATAATCTCTTATTTTTTGCAATAAAGTGGTATTGGATTAATTCGGTATCATCTTCATTTCACAACAAACTGGTATCAAAGGTTTTGGTTTTGAAATCCTTAGGAAGATTGAGGTTTTGATCAAGTTAATAGCTCAACTTGATCTTTCGTGATGGCAATAATAAAGTATAATATTTCACTGTTGGATCACAATACAAGATTCTCTATATGATAGATAAAGATGCTCGCTCAAATGGATTTGGACGACACATTGTTAAGATTTAACAGGATGTCTACAACTTGGAGTTTGGAAGAGAAATACCTTATCTCTAAGACAACTTCATCTTTCAATATTCTTCAAGACGTTTCGAATAAGAAGTCAGCCACTGCATTATGGTTAAAATCAGAGCAATTGTGCATGACGAAAAGTCTTATTAGCAAAATTGCATCTAAAGCATCGTCTACTTTTTGTTGTCAAACTGTCTTCCATTATGTGAGACAATCGAGTGAAGAATTCCAAACCGGCACGTGATGTTCTTCCACAAGAACTTGGAAGTATTGGCTTCGGTAATCTTCGCTAGAGATTCAGCTTCTACCTACTTTGTGAAATAATCAATTGCAACAAAGGCAAAACTAGCACTTCATCTTTCCTTGGGCAGGGGATCAATGAGGTCCACGCCCCACTTGTTGAAGGGTCAAGGGCTAGATACAACAGTTAGCTCCTGGGATGGTTATCTTTCAATGGGAGAGAAACATTGGCATTTGTCTCACTTTCGTACAAATTGAACGGTATCCTTTTTTAAGGTGGACCAATAATATCCTTGCCTAAGTGCTTTACACAATGAAAGTCCTCATGAGTGGTTGCCATAAACACCTTTATGGATTTCACGAAGTATGTAGGTGGATTCATCTCCTCCCACACACCAAAGGAGGTGGGAAGAGAACCCTCACTTATACAGAATATTGTCTATCAGCATAAAATGGGCAGACCTCCTTCTTAGCTTGTAAGCCTCCTCTTTGTTATCAGGCAAAGTCTAATGTTTGAGATAAGCTATGAGGGGTTACATCCAGGGTGGGGTCCTTTCCACTCACATCACTTAATCTGCAGAGATAGAGGGCCTCAGGAAGTGCTCAATTGGTACTACCGTTAATAACTTAGAATCCTTGCTACTAGCCAACTTTGAGAAAGCATCGGCATGAGTATTCTCAAAATGTGGGATCTGAGCTAACTCAAACTTTTCAAAGGACAGGATCAGGTTAATCACCAGCTTGAGGTAAGCAGCATGACTTTGTCCTTGGCTACGAAGTTATCATTAACCTAGCCAACAATAAGTTGGGAGTCGCTGTTGATGAGCAACCTCCTCATTTATATTTCCTTGGCTAGCCTGAGGCCGGCTAGAAACGCCTCGTACTCGGCCGCATTGTTGGTGGCCTTTAATTCGAACCGTACTGCACAATTGAACTTCTGGTATTCGGGGCTCACTAATACCACTCCTATCCTTGAGCCTACATCTCCAACCAACCTATCTACGAATAAGTTCTATGTGGGGAGCTAGGCAGGTTCCATAACTTCGTCCACCTCAAGAACATTGAAAAATTCCACTACGAAGTTGGCTAGGGCCTGGCCCTTGATAGCGGTCCTTGCCTTGAAGAGAACTTCAAACTCTTCCAATTCTAATGCTCACTTTAACAATCTTCCTGAGGAATCAGGTTTTTGAAGTACTTGCCTAAGCGGGAAATTTGTCAGCATATGAATAGTGTGGGCTTGGAAGTATGGCCTCAACTTCCAGGATGCAGTAATCAATGCCAAAGTTAATTTCTCCATATTCGGGTAACGAATGTCAGGTACTAACGATGCCTTACTAATGTAGTAAACTGGTAGCTAGGTAAAGCCCTTTTCCCTGATAAGCACAGCACTAATGGCTTCGTTGGAGGCAGCCAAGTAAAGTTGGAGAGCTTCTCCTAGCTTGGACTTTGAGAGGATGGGGTCCTGCCCTAGATGTTTTTTTAGCTCTTGAAAGGCCTCTTCACACTCCTCAGTCCACTGGAACTTCTTTCCTCCCTTTAAGACTTTGAAGAAGGGGAGACATTTGTCGGTGGCCTTTGAGATGAAGCGACTTAAAGCAGCCATGTAACCAGTTAAGCTTTGCACTTCTTTTGAGGGGATCTCATCTCGATCAGCGCTCGTATTTTCTTGAGGTTTGCTTCTATGCCCCTTTGGTTAACCATATACCCCAAGAACTTGCCTGATGCGACTTTGAACGCACATTTAAGGGGGTTTAACCACCTCATACAGTACTTTCGTAAGATTTAAAAGGTGTCATTGAGGTGGGTTATATGGTCACTCACCTTCAAACTCTTGACAAACATGTCACGACGTAGACCTCCATCATGTTGCTGAGGAGATCGACGAACATTTTGTTAACGGGTCTCGGATAGGTGGCTCCGGCGTTCTTCAATCTGAAAGGCATCATTTTATAGCAATAGATTCCTCTATCCGTGATTAAGGAGGTGTTCTCCTCATCTCCCGGGTACATGAGAATTTGATTATAGCTAGAGTAGGCATCCATGAAGCTCAGGGATTCATGCCCGACGGTGGAGTCCACAAGCTGATCTATCCTGGGGAGGGAGAAGTTGTCTTTGGGACATGCTCTATTGAGGTTAGAGAAGTCAATGCATACCCTCCATTTTTCGTTAATTTTTTTTCACTAAGACCGGGTTGGAGACCCACTTCAGATATAGGACCTCCCTAATGAAGCCATTATTGATTAATTTATGTACCTCTTTCTTCAAGGCCTCATATCGCTCCGAATTCAGAGCTCTTCTTTTTTGTCTATGATGGGTAACCTTATGATCAATTTTTAAATGGTGGCAGTTGACCCCGGGGGTCAATACCTACCATATCCTCATGTCTCCAAGTAAAAACATCTCGATTCTCACATAGGAGTTTCTTGAGTCTTTCCTTAAATTCTGGCAATAGGCACCTTCCCACCTGCAGCAGCCTGGTGGAAATATAGTAGGTCAACGGGAAAACTCTCAGCTCCTCCATTAGGGGTGTTTGGGATTAAGTTTCAATAATACGGGGGTCGATCTCATCAAGCGCATGTGCTTCCTTGGGAACGTCTACCATATCCATGTCGATTGTTACCATGTTGACGTCTCTAGGTTCGACCTTTCTGATAGAGTTTAAGGAGTACTCCTGTACTCCCCTTTGGTCACCTTGTACCGTTGACACTCCCTATTCAGTAAATAATTTCATGCATAAGTGGTGGATGGAGGTAACGACTCCCAGATCTTTCAACGCAGGTTTCCCTAACACTCCATGGTAGGCGGACCTACTATCAACTATCAAAAACTCCATGAAGTTCAAAGTCGATTGGGATGGCTCTCCCATCTCCACCATAAGTGTAATTTTACCTCTCGGGATTATGCTGTCTCCATAATCCATATAGAAGGGTGGTGATGAAGTCAACTCGTGATCCAAAATCATTTTGTCGAACGTGGCTTTGAATAAAATGTTAACGGAGCTGCTATTGTCAACAAACATCCATTTTAGACCGTTTTGAGCCACCACGACCCTAACAACAAGGGCATCACAATAGGGATAGTGGAGCCTTCTGAATCTTTCTGAGTGACACGATGCGAGGTGATTGTTTTCTCTGGGAACTACCATCCACTATATAACTGGTTAGTGGATGGACTTTTGCCTCTCTAATATAATTCCTTTGGGAGTTCCTTGTTTCTCCTCGGACATAAGGGCCTCCGAAGATTGTACCAACTTCATGGATGGGGACATTTTCCCCTCGAGTTTGATGACCTCTTCGTTGTCGTTGTCCATCCCTTGCTCTATCCTCTTCATGTTCCCTCCTACATCAGGGAAATACTTCCCGATGGTGAGGAGCGGCCTCATCAAACCTAGAAGGCTGATCATGCCTGGGTGGGGGTCTATTTCTTTGCCTAGAATTGTCCCGATGATCATTCTGGGATTTCGCCCCTTGGGTGCTAGGCGATATCCCTACAATCCGCCATATTATGACTGTAGGAGTGATAGTACGTGCAATATTCGAGGGGGTTTGGCCTAACTCGGGGTCACCTCGGCCTCGACCTCTACGGGGGGCCTATTGTGTTGTATCATTTTGTTGAGGATTTGTCACAGGTACATCCTCATAGGCCAACATGCGCACGGTGTTTACAGTGTCCGTAGCAAGTGCTTGGCCCGAACCCAAGGCAGTTTCGCTATTGACTGGTTCTATTGTTGATCCATCAAATGAGAGGTGGGTCCCCTCTCGTGCTACCTGCTGGCTCTATTTCTATGATCAATCAACTATTTGTTGATAATCTCCCGCCTCATCATTTCCAGCAGTGCATCATAAGTTGTCGGGTCCTGATTTTGGACATTTCTCCAAAACACGATATTCATGTTTAGGCATCCTCATAATGCTGACAAGGCCTCATGATCAGTGACTTGAACGCAATATGTCATCTTATCGGTAAAACATGACAAGAAATTTTTCAAGGATTCTTCAAGCTATTGCCTCATATCCTGGAGGCGCTAAATGGGATCCTTTCCTAATGCTCCCGGGTGGTAGCCTGCTATACCAATTTTAGCCGCTCCACTAAATGTCAAACGAAAGGCTCTGCATTTCACAACAGGGGTCCTCTCAGGCTCATATGTGTCTTATAACTATTTACATGTTTAGCTGGGTCACTTCTTCCATCATACTTCGATATTTTGGGCATCACATAGTGGTTAGGTAGTTAGGCATTTCTCAATTCTCGCGAAAAGGGCAGGTTCTCGTCATCGTCATCCAAATCACAAGATCACTGGGTCCATCTGAACCATAGTTTGCGTATGCCTCATATAGGGCTAGACAAAACTCTCAAACAGAACTGGACTGAATCGAACCCGAACCTAACTGAATTGAACCGAGCGATTCTTCATAAGTTAAATACCCAAATTCTAAATTAAGTTTTTTTGTTTTGATTTTTTGGCCCAATTATTAATTTCATTGTTAGCCCAAGATCCAGGTTTTTTCAGTTTTTATCCTTCCATTTCCAATTTCATACTTTCATTCGATAAGCAAAGGTCCATTAACCCCAAATTATTTGATAAATTGAAAACCTACATCTACATGCTCAAATCGAAGCCGTCGAATGTCGATTCCTACTTTTCCTCTTCAACTGTCCATCACATCGAATCTACGAATGAATATGCTGTTAGTTGTATTTATGTTGTGTTACTGTAAATGTTGAAAAAATTTATTATGATAGGAACTGAATAGAACCGATCGAAATCGAACCCGAACGCTTCCATAATTATATTTGGACCCGACGATTTCAATTATTAAATATTCAAAAAAATTGGTTCGATTCGATTCTGAACCGAACCATGTCCAGTCCTAGTCTCTTATCTTGTCGATGGCACATATGTTCCTACCTGGTTATTTGCATCCTCATCCCTCCTTTGACGCTCATTCCTAGGCAGGCAACACGGGGAGCATGTTCTTACCTTTCATTTGGTTGCCAAGTCTTAGGAGATGGGGGCTATGGCCTATTCCGAGGCATTAGAATTTCATGATGTTGTCTATGCCTTGGTTCAGCTGGGCTTAACCGGTCAAACACGCCATTAGATCTCTGAGGCCTTCATCTGGCTTATATTTAGGGAAAAGTTGTCTTCCATATTGAATGGGGCCTCGGTTGGTCGGCCATAAGCATAATTGGAAGAAACATCAACTCCCGATTTCCTTTCAATGAGGCTAAATCCCCTGGTGTGCCTATGAGGACAGACTCTCTGACTTTGCACCTCATCTTGTTGGTATTGTTCTTGAGGTGCACAGGGGAAATCGAGTGCCCTCATTGGCCTTGCATTTGCCTTAAGAGTTCCTGCATTGCTAGGTTTTGGTTGGTAATACTTCTCATATTTGCTACCATTGTGGGCATTTCTCTAGTAAGTTGGGCCGCCATCCTCCTCGCACCTCGCCGTGATGGTGGTGAGGTCGGCGCAAACCCGCTAGGGCGACCGTGATAGGAACTTTATTATCGCTCTCCCTCACACACCTAGGAGGAACATCACAATCGAGCTCGTTTCTTTCCAAGCCTCTAAGGGCTTCCTCTTGTTCCTTTTCAAGAACAAATCATCTTTCAAGGGGAATGCCCAAACTATTTTATTACAAAGCCTTTTTCCACAGGGTTGCTCGTGGTTTCCTACAGACGGTGCCAATCTTTTAACCCCAAAAAATGAACTCAACAGATGTCGAGCCCACTCGTGCATGGGTGAGGTCTAACACGTAACGACAAATCAACAGTCGAGATTACTCCAAAAATTTACGTGGAAAAGCTCAACGGCATGAAACGTTTATGTTCGGGTTCCTACGAGAAATCTGGTATACGATTGGAGAATAAGAACCGATCAATATGAACTCAATTTGAAGTTGTTGTGCATTAGTATGAGAGAGTAAAATAGATTGATTTAAGTATTTCAAGTTGCATTAGTCTTTAATGTATTGCATGGTGGGAGTATTTATAGGGTTACAAAAGGAATGGTGACCCTTAGATGAAATTACACGTGGCCTCATCTCCTCAGTTGGGGCATCAAATCCTAACTATCCGTTGACTTTCCTAATTTCATTAAGTATTTAATGTTCTTACACTCTTTTGGCAAGACAAGACATGAATACACTTTTTACAAAGGCCACATCAATAAGATTTCTGTAATAAATTCAATATCCTTGCACCTGGGTCGTCATTAGCTGGTGGAGTCTCGGATCATAGTTGCTTCGGCATGTCCACTTTGGATTAGTAGCTAGCCTCGGAAATTACTCCAAGGGTCTCGTCCTCTTATGGCTGACAGTTCTGTAGAAGTGGATCCACAATTTAGCTAGTTCGGCCAGGTGGCAGTGACAATAGCAAGTCATAACAACAAGCAATACGAATGGGAAATTCTATCACTACAACAGTAACAACCAGCTAGCTTACTCTGAGCATCGATAACTGTTAAATTTTTAAAGCCTTGTAGCTAATTAACAATATAAGAACAATGAATGTGATTTGTCATTCTCAAAAGAGAGAAAAAAAAAATAAAACTATTAAAATAAAACTGTGAAAAATGACGAACACTCCGTGATAATAAAACGCAGCAGCATAGTTAATGTTGGTATACATTATAGTATACATGACTGGTCACATCAACTCGTCTACAAAATAAAAATGAATATTCATGCAAGAACATTATACTACATGCTTTAATTTTTGTTGATTAAAACATTTAGGGTATGTTTGATTGCAAGGGTAGAAAATGAGTGGAAAGAAAATGTTTTATAGAGAATTGATTTTCCTAGAAAATATTTTACTGGAAATTGTAATTAATTATGTTTGATTTGTATAATTTTTCATGGAAAATGTTGAAAGTTTGATGTTCATTTGACTTCGTTTTTTATGAAATTTGTCCATTAAAGTGATAATTTATTCTACCATTGGATCTAAAATTTGTTCCAATTGTAAAAAAAAAATTTGAAAAAGAAATTTGAAAAAAAAAAAATTTACCATACCGAATATCATTCGTTTGTTAGTTTTGCATGGAAGTTGTCAATAAAAGTGAAAAGAAAAAATTTGCCATTGTATCTAGAATTTGTTCCCATTGCAAATAAAAAAAAAA
>CAIGRF010022256.1:0-31523 GCA_903798235.1 Fraxinus ornus
TGATTTTGCCACTCAAAAAAGTGAAAATATTTCAAGAAAGTGACAACAAAAGGTAGTGTGTAAAATTTTTAATGTTTTATGTAACGCACCTGTATGCATCTATTTAATTTATAAAAAAATATAAGTATTTAATTGATTTAAAAAAATTCAATGAGAGAAATTGTGACCTTCTTAAAAGAAGTGATAGCGAATGTTACTTTTCTCATTCATATTTGTATTTATATTTTCAAAGTTTAAAAATGAAATGAATTTAAACCTTGTTACACTATAAAATTAAGTTTCATAATTTTATTAAAAAATACATACAATTTCACTTTTATTAAGAAGTGATATTTGTCACTAAAAAGAGTTACAGAAATTTAGAAAAATGTAAAAAAACAATAAAAATGTGATATAAATTTTTTAAAAAATGACAAATTGTTTTTTTTTTTAAAAAAGTGACAAATACTAAATTATGACAAAACACCAATCAAAATTTATATTTGTCACTAAAGAAAGTGACAGAAATTTTTTGAAAAATGATAAACAATAAAAAAGTAATAAAATTTCAAAAAAAAAAAGTTACAGAAAAAACGACAAACAATATTCAAAAAGTGACAAAAATTGTAAAAAACGACATACAAAAAAAAAAGTAACAAAACACCAATAAAAACCTATGTTTTTCACTCATAAAAGTGACAGAAATTTTTAAAAAATAACAAACAACAAAAAGTGACAATATTCAAAAAGGTGAAAGAAAAAAAAAAGTGACAAGCACTATTCAGGAAGGTGATAAACACTCTAAAAGTGACAAAAATTCAAAAGTGATATACGCTTAAAAAATGACAGCATCAATCAAAACCTATATTTGTCACTCAAAAAAGTTATAAAAAAAAAATAACAAATAATAAAAAAAGAGATAGAAATTTCGAAAAAGTAACAAAAACTAAAAAAAAAAGTGATTAAATTTTAAAAAAGTTATAAGCACTAAAAAAAGTGACAAAATACCAATCAAAATATTAAAATATATCATTTTTTTACAATTTAGCTACTCCACAACCATCATAGTCATTATATTACACACATAAGTCACTTGTCCAACCAATGCTTTTCAATTGTCTTCCAAAGTCAAGGTGTCCCATTAGGACAAAAGGATTCTGTCTCACCTCGAGTATTTCAATGGATAATTTGTTATAGTCGTTGTCAACATTAATCTTGGATACAATCAAGAAAATTCAAAAATGTGACAAAAATTTAAAAAAAAAATGTCTAACACTTAAAAAAGTGAGAAACATCAATCAAAAATCTAAAAATAAATTCAGAGATGGTTGATTTTTTTTTTTTTACATGTTATCTCTTTGTAATAATGTTTCACTTCCATTACTTGAACATGGGACATAACTTTATTTTAGGAACACAATACTTTATAAGTTGAAAGTGCCATAAATTTAAAAAGTGATAGAAATTCAAAAGTAACAGAACTTAAAAAAAGTAGCAAATTACATTAGTGTCGATAATTCAAAGTCACCATATAATATAATCAATATAATCAGGTAGAGAATTCAAAAAAGTGACAAAAATTTTAAAAAAATGTCAACACTTAAAAAAGTGAGAAACATCAATCAAAATCTAAAATAAATTCAGAGCTTGTTGATTTTTTTTTTTACATGTTTTCTCTTTGTAATAATGTTTCACTTCTATTACTTGAACATGGGACATAACTTTATGTTAGGAACACAATACTTTATAAGTTGAAAGTGCCATAAATTTAAAAACTGACAGAACTTTAAAAAAAAAAGTAGCACATTATGTTAGTGTCAATAATTCAAAACCACCCTATAACATAATCAATATAATCATATAATTAATATTAACCAGCATCTCAAAGTAACACTCTTACAATACTTCAAAAAAAAAAATCTTGAAAAATAACTTGTTCACCACAATTGGTTCTTGAGAAAATATATAAACAATTCCTAAACATATGGTTTTGTTACAGTCCCAATCTTTCATGCACAGAAAGGAACACCGTTCAGTAGTTGTTTGCTCCGCTAGACTACCTTCGCCTTCTCTCAATCGTTTCGGGATGAAAGTAAATTTGATCACATTTAAAGAAAGCTTGCAACATGAAATTGAAATACATTGAAATAAACTTGATCATTTGCTTGAAAGCTGAATATTACAATAGACGAAAGTAGAAAATTATAATGACTAGTGTAGAGGGCGAACACTAGAATGTTTGAAAATATTTAAAAGACTAATACCCCATATAATAGATTTCGGAACAAAAATCCAAGTGATGGGAGTAGACGTTTAAAGTTTCTAGAATCATACTAAACTTTTATAATTTCTAATTATTTTACAATTTAAATAGAATATTTACAATGTGTGGCCGAAGTTGGGAAACCTGCGGATGCGATAGGGTCACGGGGCTTAAGTAAAGCTACGGTCCGTGACATTCTCCCCCATTTGTTTTGGCGACATCCTTGGAGCCATCAATGAATGATATACTTCAATTAATGGTTTGAAAGCTTCAAGGACCTTTCTCCTTGCCCAATTATTCTACTCGTTGTTGCATCCGCTCCATTTGACCAAGTACTCTTAAGATATTTCTTAGAAGCTCGAGTAGTTTGATGGTCAAGAATCTCTTTGACAACATTCTTTTGGATCTTTTCAATTTAAGCGCTGGTCGCTTCAGATCTGTAGAATTTTGTACCGTTTTGGAGCAATATCCATAGTATGAGGGAGTAACGATTGCTGGCCAGTAGTAATCTCAAAAGGACTCTCATTGGGAGAAGAGCTCTCTTGAGCATTAAAGCACATCCGAGCCACACTCCAAAGTTTTACCCAAATGTCATGCAAAGCAGAGACAAAGTGTCGAAATAGTCTTCCAGCATAGAATTGAAGCGCTTCGTTTGTTCGTCAGATTGTAGGTGAAACTAGAATTCATGCTCAAAGTTGAACCAAGAAGTTTGAACAACACGGTCCAAAGTATGCTAGTAAATCGAGAATCCCGATCGCTGACGATGTCCTTAGGCAGTTCCTAGTATTTGACAATATGTTCGAAGAAGAGTTAAGCTGTCTCTTCGGCTGATACATACTTGGGCGCTGTGGTGAAAGTTGCATCTTTAGATAAGCGGTCCACCCCGACGATGATAGTGCCAAAATCTCCAACTTCTTACAATCCACCAATGTAGTCCATCGATCCACTCTCGACTGGTCTATTCGGGATAGAAAGGGGCTCCAGTAAGCCTGCCTTTTTCTCATGATCTGCCATATCGTGCGGCGAACAAGACAAGTTTTCACATAACTTGCAATATCGTCCCGCCATTGAGGCTAGTAGTATGCACGTTGTAGTAGTGCTGAAGTACGCTTGATGATAGTCCCACTTCCCAACATTTCTCCCACTTGTTTCCGAAGCACTTCCAGCTCCGGCTAAGCCATACGGTATGGTGCCTTGGTGGGAGATTTGGCACCCAGAACAAGTTCAATTCCCCGATCGATTGCCCTCCTTGGTGGCAATTTCCTTGGTAACTCATCCGGCATAATGTCCTCGAATTCCATAAACCTTGTGATAGGTTTTGGAATAGAGCCGTCTGTCTCTTCAATCTCCTCTACTCGAAGAGCGCACAAAAATGAGGGTCTATTCCTCTTGAAACCCTTACTGAATTGCATGACTGAGATACCCTTACCTTTTTTTCCAACATGTGTGGGGATAATGCATAGTTTACTACCCATCATTATTAATGAGTCGGAATGTGGTAACACTTTTGTTCTTGTATCCTGAAGAAATTTTAATCCCAGAATGAGCTTGAAATCATCCATCTGAACTGTTGACAAATTTGTCCTTCCTCCAAAAGGACCTACTTTGATTGATACTGATTTTGCTACTCCCGCTATTGGCTGAGCAGCGGATTACTTTAACTTTCCCCTTACCTCTTTGTAGAGCAAGTCCGAGCCGCTTTACTTCGGTAGTTGTGGGTAGCACCGGTATCTATCATAGCCCTAATTGGCTTCCAATTGAACCTCACATCAATGTACATTAGGCCTTTCACCCTACAATTGCGAGTCTTTGATTCTTCTAACTTCGACTCTGTCGAGGGAACTTCATCTCTTTATGTAGCTCGGTACGATAGTGCATTGCACCGATGTGGGAATGCACCAACTACATCCTCATCCCCTTCGGAGTTGGTGTCGCCATGACAGCTAGCTTGTGGGGTATTTTATTTTGAATTCAAACTACCAATTGCTAGTTGACAGTTGCATTCACCATCAGTTTTTGAGGACACTCCGCCTCCCGATGGGGTCCTTCACATAAAAAGCACTTCAATTTTAGACTGGCATCAGATTGCCCTCTTTTGCTTTTCCTTGGTTCCAGTTGTTTGATAGTTTCCCTGCAAGTTACTCTGACGGTTGTCTTGATAGGCTCCTCTCCTATTCTGAGAGTAACACTCTCCCCTATTTGAGTTAGAGCTGGGTCTGTAAGGTCTTTTTCACCTTCAACATATTGACTAATCCCAATGGTCGATCCTCTCTCGATTTCGGTTGATAGTCACTTAAACATTCAGCAGATCCCATAGCCGCGCTCAAATCAGTGACCTTCTATCTTTGAAGTTTCGTTCGTGTCCACGGTTCCAACTCTTCCATGAAGTACACAGCTTATCATTTTTCGACATATGTCGAATATTCAGCATATGTCCTGAAAAGGCTTTCACGTACTCCCTGATGGAGCTTGTGTGTTTCAGTTCTTGTAAGGCCCGACGTGCCTCATATTCCACATTCTCTAGGAAAAACTGAGATCCAATTGCTTCCTTGAGAAGATCCCAAGAATCTATTCGGACCCTATTGGCCGAATATCAGCATACTTTGTTCGCCACCATAGTTTTGCCTCCCCATCAAGATACATGGTTGCTGTTGTTACCTTTCTCGTTTCGTCGTTGATTGAAGCTGCAATAAAGTATTGTTCTATATCGAACAAGAAGTTCTCAACTTCTTTAGTATCACGTGCCCCTCCGTAGGTACACGATTCTGGAATTCTGAGCTCATGTGGCTCTTGTACGGTGGCTTACCCATTGCCACCGCACGTTGAACCACTAGCAATTGAGCTTTTAATGCTTCCATCTCATCCTGTAGATCAGGTATGATAGCAACAGCTTCAGTCATAGCTGCGCAAGCCTTTGGGCTTTCATCCAACTGGATGCGTAATATTCGAATTTTCGTCCTTGCTACCTCGACCTTTTCTTCGAGGCCCTCCATAGCAAAACAAAACCTAGTGTTTGTCACCTCAAGCGCATTTCTCTTTTGAACATCTACCACCTCTGTGGTGTTCGAGTAAATTGGAAATTCCTTCGTGTTTGGGTAGGCATTGATATTTCCAAGCCTCTCTTACGTGGTAAGATGATTTGTGTGGGATCCTACAAACCTTTTTGGGTTCGTTTAGCGTACAAACGCCTCCCAAATTTTTGCTACCTGTGTGGTATCCTTGGATATGGTCACAAGGAATGCTCCATATGGCGACCCTCCATGGAGGCATATACAACTTCTGACTACTCCTATGGACCTTGGCTACGAGCTGGAAATTTTGGAGACTATGGAGGTCCTATTCGTAATCAACAAATGAAGTCTCTAACCCTCGACAAGCAAACGAACCAAGCGGGCTTCAATGATTAGAATGGCAGTGAGCTAGATGGGGAGCAAACTCCAGCGCCGGCAACCAACTGTAGATCTTCGGAAAATCAGGAGATATTACAGGAAGGAAATATTGATGGAATTAGTAATCACAGATTTTATGGAGGATATTTTGGACGACAATGAGCTTATGGAAAAAATGATTGACAGTAATCCAGCTCCAGATATTCAGCAAAAGGATATTCCTGCCCGCCAACAAACTGACCCTGATTTCCCTAAATATAGCGGGACAAATATTACTGCAATGGGCGCCAATCAAACTAAATGGTGGAAAAAAGTTAGAAAAATCAGGCTACAGCTCCAGTACTTCTACTCCCTTAGCACGCCTAAAAAGATCTCTGGAAATTTCCATAGCAAGTGGGGAAGCTGTTCAAAGTTCAAAACGACTGAAGAATATAGGTGAATCCCATGAACAAGTTTCCTATCCCAATGCTCAGAATACAGCCCCACCGATCCACATGAAAATACTCAGCTGGAATGCACGAGGGGTTGGGAACCCTCGTGGCATTCATACTCTTTCTGATCTTATTAGAAAGGAAGATCCCAATGTTTTGTTCTTGTACGAGACAAAACTTAATGCTGCGAAGATGGTATTATGTCGAGTTAAATTAAAATTCTATGGTTGTTTTAATGTTGAGGCACCTGGACATAGTGGTGGAATTGCACTTCTTTTGGAAATCTGATTGATGCACAAATTGATGTGCCCCATTGTAGCTGGTTCTAATCGGAATCTATGGCCACCCGGAGATAGGCAAACGCATGGAAGTATGGAACTTGTTAAAACAACTAAAAAGACACTCTATAGATGCATGGCTTGTCTTTGGTGACTTCAATGAAATTTTATCAAATGACGAAAAATGGGGAGGTCGCGATAGACCTAGACAATAGCTTGAAAACTTCCGACAGATGCTCATTGATTGTGAGCTACAGGATCTTGGTTTCAAAGGTCCTAAATACACATGGTATAATGGAAGACGTGACTGCACCAAAATCTTTGAAAAGCTTGATCGCTTCATCGCAAATGAAGGCTGGTGTCGTCTCTTTACTCAAGCCTTCATCACCCACGGTTCAACCACTTATTCAAATCACCTACCGATCTGGATCCAACTTTATGGTGTTACTCAACCACTAAAAGGACCCAAGCCTTTCTGTTTTGAATCAATGTGGCTATGAGAAACTGAATGTACCAACATTGTATTAAATCAGTGGATCGAGTCTTGTTCTCAGAATATCGAAGTGCTGTAGCAAACAACTTCAATCCTGGAATCAATCCTCTTTTTGCAAGGTACACGTGAAACTTAAAGAGGCCAGATCAAAGCTAGTCCATATCCAAAAACAGAATCCTATAAATATAAATACCAATGATCTTCATAAAGCTGCTGAAGAGGTGCAAACATGGATGGACAGAGAAGAAATCATGTGGAAACAAAGATCTAGAGCAACATGGCTCGAAGAAGGAGATCAAAACACACGTTACTTCCATGCTAAGGCATCCCGAAGAAGGAAAAAAAATTCTATTACCAAATTGTTGGATGATCGTGTTGGCTGGAGGGAGAAGCGAGCGACCGTTTAATCGTAAACTATTTTTCAGACCTGTTTGCATCTAATGGCTCAAGGAATCAAGTTGATGTTCTAATTAACATGGAAAATAGAGCCACCCCTGATATGAATAATGAGCTGACAAAACCTTTCATAGCAGCTGAAATTTCCCAGGCATTGTAGGAAATGCACCCGAATAAAGCTCTAGGACCTTATGGTATGCCTCTGCTTTTTTTTTTTTCTCCAGAAATTTTGGCCTCATATGGCCCTTCTATAACTAATGCTATCTTGCATGCTTTAAATACATGTGATTTTCCTCAAGATGTGAATCATACTTTTCTCACACTTATTCCTAAGACAAATAATCCCCAGGACTACAGGTCAATCAGTCTATGTAATGTCCTTTACAAATTGGTATCCAAGGTCGTGGCTAACAGGATAAAACGGGTGCTACCTATGGTGATTTTGGAAACTCAATCAGCTTTCATCAAAGGTCGACTTATTTCAGATAATGTACTTGTCGCGTATGAAATGCTCCATTTTTTGAGAAGGAAGAAAAAGTGTAAGAAGGGTTATATGTCCCTTAAACTTGACATGAGCAAAGCTTACGATAGGGTGGAGTGGTCATTCCTTGAAGCGGTTATGCTGAAATTGGGTTTCCATGAGAACATTTTTATTAAGCTGGTGATGAAATGTGTCACTACTGCATCTTTTTCGATCATCATTAATGGCTCACCAACTGGTCGCATTGTTCCTTCTAGAGGCTAAGGCAAGGCGATCCTATTTCTCCTTACTTATTTCTTTTATGTACCGAAGGATTGATTAGCTTGTTGAAGGAGGTTGAAAGAAGAAGTTATGTGACTGGTATTCGAGTATGTCGAGGAGCTCCAAGATTGAATCACCTTCTCTTTGCGGATGATAGTTTGATTTTTTTGTGAAGCCAATGTGTCATCTACTTCTCGACTACATGCTATCCTAAGTATTTATGAAGATACGTTTGGTCAACAACTAAATAGAGACAAAATTGCAATGGTGTTTAGTGCAAATGTAAAGCAAGATGACCAGTGAGTAGTCATGAACCTATGGAACGTTCCGCAAGTGCAGCAATATGAAAGGTATCTTGGACTGCCAGCAATGGTTGGTAGATCCAAGACTCGAGCTTACGCTGAAATAAAACACAAAGTCTAGCTGAAATTACAAGGATGGAAGAGCAACATGTTTTCCCATGGAGGAAGAGAAATCCTTCTCAAATCAGTGGCTTTGGCGATACCATCCTATGTTATGAAATGCTTCAAACTCCCCTCCACATTATGCACTGAAATTGAAAAGAAGATGGCTCGAATTTGGTGGGGCCAAAGGGAGGAACGAAAAATTCACTGGTTATCTTGGCAAATTTATGTGTAAACTGAATCCGGGGGGTATGGGATTTAAGGAGCTGGAGATCTTTAATATGGAAATGCTAGGTAAACTAGCCTGGAGGCTATTGCAACACAGAGAGAGCTTGGTTTACAAAATATACTCAGCCTGCTATCTTTCGATGGCAACGTTTTATAAGCATCTTTAGGTGGTAATCCCTCCTATGCTTGGCGTAGAATTTGGGAGGCTAGAAACCTATTGATACATGGAGGAAGATGGATTGTTGGTAATGGAAACACCATAAATATTCTCATAGATAAATGGATTCCAGAGGTAACAGATTTGGGCCGTGAATTCTGACTGGATTACAAAGAATTTACAGACAGCAACTTGATTGTCCAGTATCTTCATTGATAGATCCCAACTTAGGGTCATGGAACTTGGCAAAGCTTAGAACATTATTAAATCCAAACATTATCGAGTCTATCCTGAAATTACAACCACGCTTGATTATGCCCAAAGAATAACGCGGTAGTTGTAGTGCAGCTTTGGGGTGTTGTATCCACAGGGAGATGGAAAATGTTCAAAGGATCAAGAAAGCGATGAATTGTTCTCTTAAATATGTAGTAAGATTCAATGTTAAAACGTGAAATTAAAAAAAAAAAATTAGAAGTAGTGAAGCGTCGAAATTCCCTCAATTGGATCGGATCATTCATATCAATTATTCAGTTTTATAACTCAATTAAAGGCTTTCATCCTGGCACTTAATCGGAAGATATATCGTGAAAATCAATTTAATTTACAAATGTAATACTAGAATCTAGACTTACGATCTATTCGTTCAATTTTATTGAAACAAGATCGAAGATTGACCATATACATCAAGCATATCGCAGTAATTAATCCATCAATAAAGTGAAATTGAGATTAAAATTCGACAACTAGTTCAATCTAACAATAGAAGAAGCATGATTGGATCTATGAAGGATTTACTAATTGCTAAACCAATCTCAATAGTAAATAATTGAAATTTGAAACTCAACAAATAGTTTGATTGAACAATGAAAAAAGCATGACCGAATCCATGAAAAATCATGTAAATGTTGAATTGAATTCAATGTAAATTCAAGAGAATGAAAATCTAAATTATAGAATTGTTTGACAATGAAAAGATCAAAATAATCATACATGAAATCACCAATTCCAACCAAGTTCCTTCGTAGCTTCCACCAGGATCTTTAGTTCCTCATGTGTTTCTTGAGCCAAAATTAATGGAAGAATGATGAATAATGAATAATGAGGCATTCTGGAATGTTTTGGGGTCTTTTAGGGTTGAGAAATCGTGTCACAATAAGTTACCATAAGTGGTTGAGTCGTAGAAGAAAACCAGAAATTTCATCACGAAAATGACCCATGCAGCCGCAAGGTATAAACCCATACGGCTGCATGGAACAAAAAATTGCCACCCTTTACTTCTCGGTAGATGACCATGCAACTGCATGGTTATAATTTTTATCCGTCGAATAGCTTTCAGTATTTTGGTCTTATCTTCCTCTCCCGCTATTGGATTGAGCTGATTCAAGTTGCGTTGAAAGCTAATTTAAAGGGCTATAACTTTACTTCAGAGACCATCTTCAAATTCGATCATTTTCTATGTCAAAGACTGGTCTCAATATGAGGCTGAAAATCGGTGCGAAACTTTTCAGCTTGAAAGTTGATTTGTAATCATGTTTTGGTTATGTTTCATCCATTTGGCTCCTTCCTTCATCCAATTGACCTATGACACTCTCGAATCTTCATCACAAGGTTGGAAACAAGTTTATCGCATTTGTACTTTAGTCCCTGAACTTTCACTTTCCTCCATTTTGGTCCTCTTTCGCTCTTTTCTTCAATTTTCCATCGTTTTCACCCATTTGCAACCTAAACCGAAATATAGAAGTGCTTAGTGCATTTAGGCGACAAATAATCATAGAAATGTAAATATTAATGGGTAAAAACATAATAAATGTGCTATTATCAACACTGCTCGAGTGAACAGGATGTATGGTCATGGGAACAAGAAAAATCTGGTATCTACTATGTAAGTAGTGCTTATAGATTTTAAAAAAGTTCCTAACTCCTGATCGTGGTAACTCATCAAATTTTACTGAGAAGAAGAAGTTTTGGGATACAATGTGGCGGTTGAAAATCCCTCGAAAAATAAAGATTTTTGCTTGGAGATCAAGAGAGTTTGCCTTCAAAACAAGATCTGATCCACCGTAAAATTCCTGTTGCTGCCCAATGCTGCTTCTGTGGTTACCAAGTGGAAGACCTATGCCATGTCTTGCTCCACTGTCCATCTATCCATCAAAGCCTGACCAGTCGATTCTCGGTATTACAAAATAAAAGCTATTTTGGAGGTTTCTGGCAAGCAACTAATGATATTTTGACAACAATATCAAAGGATGCCCTCATGGATTTTTTTGCTTATTACCTGGGGTTTTGGAGGCGGAATAAAATGGTCTATGATCAGATTGCTATCCCACCACAACAAGTAATTGCCAACGCCTTAGCCAATAAAACTTCTACTGCACTAGTCCTTCCACGACCAAATGTTCCGGGAGTGATGTTTCAGAAGTATAGATGGTCTGTACCTTAAGACGCCTTCAAGCTCAATGTAGATGGTGCCTTGTTCTTCGATTTTAACAAGGCTGGAATCGGTATTATTTTACGGGATCATAAAGGAGATATTGTTATTGCTGCTAGTGGCTCTGAAAAATGTATCCTAGAACTTGAACATGTTGTAGCGGCTGCACTTATGAGAGGCTTACAACTATGTCTCAATCTGGGCATTTCTAACTTATTGGTGGAGTGTGATTGCATGTTTCTTGTAAATGAAATCAATAAACCAGATTTAACCTCAGCATCAATCCATCCCCTGGTAGCCGAAATAAAAGAGTTAATGCTACGACTCCCTCATTGTTAATGTAGCCTCTTCCACTGCAATAGAGTTACTAATCAAGCTGCTCACTACTTGGCGAGGTATGCATGGTCCCTTGAAGATATGGTACTTTGGTGTCATAGTGTCCCTTTTTTCATTGAGAATGTAATTTTCATTGATAAACACTATTGTAACCTTTCTTAAGGCTAATTGCCTTTCATGAATGAAATCATTTTCCCATAAAAAAAAGTATATATGTGAACTTGAAAGCAATGAGCAAGTACATTTAATGCCATATACCCCTAAAAAAGTGACATAAAAAAATGACATTGTGAAATTTTATTTTGACACCTTTCAGTTTATTAGATACAATAACTAACAAGTCAAGATGTTCATGAGCTGTTCCTCTTCCAAAATGGATCCAATGGGTTACGGCTTTAACTTATACTTATCGCACACAAATTCACCCTCTAAAACCAATCCGCCTAGAGACGAATCACCACCCTTGAATTTCCCTTTAATACCTACCCATCTATCTATCCTCTAGGCAAAAACACCCGTCTCCACTAAGTATGTTTTGTAGACTTCACTTTGTCTCAGCATAATTCTAATTCTTCACTTTCCATATCCTTTTTCCTCACCCTCATTATTGCCAATTAGCCAATCCTGGTCAAGCTTCACACTAAAAACACTTTCATTGTTTTTGGCTTTAAACAATGTTAAGATGTTTATAGCGAACCCCGCACCAATGTTAGTGTACATGCTGTTCGCTAAAATTATATACCGGAAGTGTGGAGATCAAGTAATAGAATGGACTTTGGAGTACGCGTTGTCGATCCCTTGAGGAATGTTTACTTTCGATTGCACAACTTTAGTCAATTTAATTTTAAAAATAAATACAAACACACAATAAAATAAAATTTTGGAAAATTAGAAGAATTAACTAAAAATCTACGAAATAAGAAAACATAAACACTCGAAAACTTTGGAGGAAAATGTGATCGGGATTCATGGTTTCGCTTGATCGTCACCTAATTAATTTCTCTACAAGCCAATTAATAAATTATTCATTCACTATATTAGACCCGAATTTTTAATTTTAGTTAATTACCTCTCTCGTGAGAAATTTACCCTAATGGATTGGTTAACCTACTATATCTCTATGTCGATTAAAACCAAACAATCGCATTAACTTTTTGTGAAAATATTTCAATAAGTCACCTAGCACTACTAGAAAAGGAGGCAATAGAAACAGAATTTTAGCGACGATCGTTTTCCGTTACTACTACCAACGGATTAACAACAATTTAGCAACGATTTATTATTTTATTATTTTTAAAAATTACATATTAATTTACCAACATAATTACCAACGAAAGTACTTTCGTTGGTACAATTCCATTGCTAATCCGTTGGTAAAATATAAAATTTTCAATTTTCCCGCTTCAAAAAATTTCATTCTCAACATATTTTTCTCTCATCCACATTTTACCATTTTTTTTTTTAAAGTAATGTCTCAAACCCATTAGCATTTCCCCCAATTCAACCCAACCCTTCACCATTTACAACGATTTCGCCTAGCCCCTGCTTCCCATCTCCACTGAATTCTCAATCCGCCTCCTTCCTTCACGTCCTCCGCCTCCACCTTCACTTTCTCCCAGTCCCGACGGCCGACTCCACTCAGTTTCCGCCGCTTCCTCAGTCCTCCCGCCACTTCATTTCCGTTGCCTCATCCTGTCATCCTGTCATCCGTCTCCGCGATTCGAGTTTGTTCGCAGCTCGCCTAGTCGCCTGCTCTGTCGTGCCTCAACCGTTGTCTATTCTTCGGCGGCAGCAGCAGAAAAAGGTGATTAGGAATTGGGATATAGGTGAAGGCGTGAAGCTTGGCGGCCCTCGCGTGCTCCGTGTGTCTCATTTTCCCTTTCTTATTTTATTTTATTTTATTTTATTTGTGTAATTTGTAATAATGTTTGATTTTGTTTAAATGGAAAGAACCTACTGATCATCGAGAAGCATGAAGAAGTGCATCACCTTACATACTAATTAAGTGAAAGTGTTTGTATTTCATATCCCTGATTTCTATATAGACCCCAATAGATTTTGCATCAGCCATAGAGAAAAACCATACCCAAGAATTTAAAGGAAAGCTACAATCCCACATAACACAATATATGTTTTAAGGCATCACAATCCCTGTGCAATCAACCAACCCAATACATAACAACACAAAGTCTTCACTCTGTCGGCCCCCTACAACAGTTACCAAGGTAGTTTACAAACTTATTATGTAAATTATAGAATGACTAAAGACATAAAAAGAAAATTTCACGTATTATTAAGTACAAGAAGGTAGAGGAAAGAAATAATCATTTGCAACAACAACATTGCTTTCCAACTTCTACTAACAGGGCCATAACTTCCACACTAAATTTCCTTCTATTACTTTTGTTTACACAAAACAAAAGGCAACTTGGAAGCTGTGAAAATTTCTAAAAGGCATAATGTCACATACGAAATATCAAAACTAGAAAGTCAATTTCCCACAAGGAACTAAAAATAAAACATATACACAAGGGGGGATATTGAAGAAATTAATGCTACCTTGGGTTTATGTTGAAGATATTTTTTTCTTCAATATTTCTTCTTCTCTTCAGCCCACTTTCTCTGGCCATTGCAGAAATAGGAGTCATAGTCCAATACTGGTATCGGTGTCGGCCTTAGAGTGAATAAGTCGAAATCGACTCAGATTTCTGGATTTTGATTGGAACAAGTTAGGTTTCAACTATTTGGGGTTTTTAAGGTCGTGTTTAAGATCTCCACGAAATGACAAGGAGGATATTGAAGATGAACGGAGACGAAGGAAGACGAAGACGAAGATGAAATCAACTAAAAATAGTAGGAAACGGAGATTACAAGTCGAGTTTTCTCGGAGAAGGGAAATCACCTCTAAATTTGGGGAGCATTTCTACGGATGAGAGGAGTGAGTTTCTATCGAGTTACTTTAGGGGGGTTGGAGTTTTAGTTAACAGTTTTAGATTAGGATGTAATTATTACTTGATTAAAATGTTTAATCAACTATATGATTAAGTGATTATAATCTTTCAACGCATATGATGGAAAATTGATCAATGGTCGTCAAAAGATCAAAAGATATCATCACAAATTGGACTTATGAAGGAAGTCAAGATTTAAGTCACGTTCAAAATCTTAAGAGCCAGATTTCGGAGCAAGATCAAATACTTGATATCTTAGCTAAAATGTAAAGGTACGTTACTTTGATATATGGCAATGAATGCTTAAACTCAAACCCCTACATGCATTAAAAACAATTTTGTAGATTAAAAGTCATTCGTACACAATGATTAGATCAAACGTAAAAATGATTTTTAAAAAATGATATTTGGACTTGTAAAATATACTAAAAATCTTGAAAAGTTAGTTAAGAATACTCTCCAAAGGTCCATGCTTTTCAAAACCTTCAAATCGGAACAAACGGAGGCAAAACATGAAAAAAGCCAAACCATCCGGCGGTCGACTGGCCAAAATTCCCAATGGTCCAAAATTTAACCGTTCTAACCTTTGATTTTCTCTAAAACGACTATATTGGTCATCCGGACAAGAGACGGTCGACCGGACGCGGTCATCCGAACTCCCTGATTTTTTTTAACGATTTGAACTATATAAATATCTCTGCTTCTTGCATTCAAAATTTTTTCTTGAAAAGTATAAAATTGAGAATTACTTGAGCAAAACACTTTGATGTTACATCTTTTTAATTCTTCAAATATTTACTTTGAAAACTTTAGATTGATTGAATCAACTTTTGAAAATTTTCTTTTCCATTAAAGTTCTCTCATCTAACACTTGAGCTTCATTCATTTCTATTTATTTAAGTGTTAGCATATTTCTCTCTTAGTACTTAATTGTGATCATATCATTTATTAAGAGAGAAGTTTCAATTTGTAAAATCAATTTTCTTTAAACTTGTGGATCGTGTTGAGGTCCCCGTAAAGCTCAACGTTATATAAGGATCGGTGCCCCTTATTTGTAAGTCACCGAAAGCTTTGTAAAGGGTTGGATTGCACTAAAAGTCAATTAACATAGTGAAAATAGCTTTGCTCGTGCCAGAGAGTTTGGTAACGAAGGACGTAAATCATTACGTTGGATTGAACCTCCATAATTATATCATTTGCATTCTTTATCCCACTTTACTTATTGGTTTCATATTCGTGCTTATTAATTGAATTAATCTATCTAATTATTACATGCTTGACTTTAGATTAATTTTTCAAGAAAGTTTTAAAAAAATCAATTCACCCCCTCTTGGTTAGCTATTCTTGGGCTATCAATTGGTATCAGAGCGATGTGCTCAGTTTAAAATTAAGATTTTACAATCTCGAGCCATTGCAAACCACAACAATCTTCAAAATCTCGAGTGGCATTTCACAAATCGGCCTCCCTTCTTTGATGGGACACATTATAATAATTGGGAAGTCATTGAATATGGTCCTTATGTGCCTACGAAAAACCTGATCAATCTATTCCAAAACCTAGAGAGGAGTATGAGGAAGATGATAAAAGAAATTTGTCCTTGAATGCTAGAGTTAAAAACTACTTTATTGTGCCTTTGATAGAAATGAGTATAACCGTATTAGCACATGTGACTCCGCATATGATATATGACATCTTTAGAAGTCATTCATGTTGGCTAGTAAGGTAAAAGAAACCAAGATTAATCTCTTGGTAAAAGAATTTGAAAATTTCTTCACGAAACAAGACGAACCTATTGTTGACATGATTACCCGCTTCACCGATATTGTTAATAGTCTCAAGGGCTTTGATCGTAAACTTACTAACGGTGAGCTTGTAAGTAAAATACTTAGGTCACTTTCGAAAGATTGGAGCTCATTGAGGATGTTGATAGAGAACACAAAGATATCAACTCTTATCCTTTGGAGGAACTCTATGGAATGTTGATGACGAGCTCAACAACGTCGAAACCAAGGAAAAGATGAGGAAAAGTAAGGAAGAATCAAAAGAGCCTTCTAGGCCTCAAATTGCTCACAAATCGACGATTGAAGAAGGAACTACAAGTGAACATATGAGTTATGAAGAACTTGATGATCTCGTGCTTCTTGTCAAAAAATAGAGAAGCTTTCGAAATAATCGAAAGTTTCAAAAGAAAGAAAAAAAAGAGCGAGAAAAGAAGTAAAAAAATTTGTTTGCTATGATTGTGACAAACCCGATCACAAGAAAACTGAGTGTCCAAACAAAAATAGACATTTCAAGAAAAAGACACTCCAAGCTGTAGTGCCCCGACCTGCATGGATCGAAACGTTACTAGACTAGCTTTTACTTTAGTCGTAAACTTAATAATTTACGATACCTTTAGCGGAAAGTATAAAAATTAATTTAAGAATTTAATTCAAGACTTATTTAATTCTAAACAACATCATTTCAATACTAGAACCAAATAAAAAAATGTTTTTAGAACGATTTCCATGCATGTATCCGTTTATTGACGTGAAATTCTAGGTAAAAAATAAAAATGAATGTTGCTGTTTCGCTTTCTATCTCAAACAACAATAGTCAAAAATCAATTCGTTTGCATAGCTACCAACTCCGAAATTCCATGAAATTAAAGTAAAGTAGGAAACTCTTTATACTATGACATATCCAAAAATCAACTTCCGTTGGCAACATATGAGGTATAAAAATATTTTTCAAAACCTCACAACGACACAGTTTGGAAGATAACCTAGCGCAGTTTACTTAAAGTGATATATAAAAATCAACATGATTTTAACTTTATACAGTAGTTAACCCATGAGGCTATCAAACTCCATTGGTTTTACCCAAAAATTTCAAGTAACAATCGAGTTATGAATTTTTAAATCCAAGGACAGAAGCTGGAAAACAGCAGCACTACCCAGTGCAGTTTACTCTAAGTGACATTTTAAATTCTACCAACATCAAATTGACATTATTCCAAGTTTATTTAGTAGCTAACTTATGAGGCTATCAAATACCACTCGTTTTGTTGGAAAATTAGAAGTAACGATTAAGTTATGAATTTTTAAAGTCAAGGCAGAATCTGAAATTATAATGAAACATCAACATTAAATTGCTAACACTTGGTTTTTTGTAAACGGTGAATTGCAAGCAAATTTTATGAAACATATCTACCTTTAAACATAACTTATACATAAGAAATGTGCTTAAAATAGTTCCACATATGACATTTCATAGAAATCTATTTAAAATAACGTAAACATTTCATAATCGAATTTAAAATGTTAAATCACAGGCTTCCCCATAGTCATGTTGCATCATTCTTTACCATCATCTACGTCCCAAGCAAATCATATCAAAACAACATGTAGAGAGAGAATTAACTCATGAGTTTGAAACTCAATAGATGTCATCGGTGTGTTTCGTTAACAAATTAACATTTTCGAACTATAGATTAATACCGTCGCACGTAGTAGGATTTCCGACAAAATCCAATTTCTGTGGAGTTATGAATTAACATAACGCATAGAATCGATGAATAATCATTCAAACTATAGTATTGTCGTAACACTATACCCAAAGGCACCAATTCATTCAAACTTTTAACGAAAAATCATAATTTGAAAACGAAACAAACACTTGCACCTCTACCTACCTTCATTAAAAGCTTTTGAAAGTATAATGTTGGATGATGGTTGTTGCTTCCCGACGGCACCGGAACTTCTAGAAATATGCTCCTCTCTTATTCTTTTAAAAAATCTTTTTCTTTGATCAAAGTGTGCAGTTTCTCCTTCACACCCTTGCTATTCTTTTAAACTTTACTTAACATAAAGATTCTTTTTAGAGAAAATAAGTTTAATTTCGGATTTGAGGGGAGGTGTAGAAGAAAAAAAAAAAAAATCTCTTCTTGTAACCTCCCTTTTTAGTGAAAAACTAAATGAGAGAGTTTTCTTATCATCAATCTTGTTAAATTGAGTCTTCAACCAGGAGTTTGAAGAGTTTTAAGCCCAAAAAGATAATTTTATAAAATACTTTATAAAAACACCTGCATGATGATTCAAACCTCGGTTGCCAATATGAAATACCATGCAGATGACCATTGTGGCAACCACTATTCATTAAATCTTTGTAATCAAATTTACTTAAACTTAATGTCTTAAATTAATGGCTTATAAATAACTTATGGCTTGTACTTTCATAACCTTAAATGGGCCGAACTTCCATAGTTTATTTCTTAAATGGACTACATCAACCAAATTAAGAATATAAAATCTGGGACATTACACAAGCAACATGGAAAAAAGAGACGATAATGATCGCGATGAAAATGAAAGTCAAGAAGAGATCGCCAACATGTACTCATGGCAATCAATGCTGAGGTAAATTCTATTGAGAAATTCTCATATAATGATTTATCTTCCTCTTATGATGAAATTTTAGAAGAATCTGAAAAATTAATAAACATACATTATTAAAAAATGAAATGGAGAAAATTTTAGAAACTAAAAAGGAAAATATTGATTACGATTCATTGTATAAAGAAAATTGTTCTTTGAAAGAAAATGTTGAAGACTTAACAAAAATTATTTTTAAATTCATTCAATGGAAGAAAAATTCTGATCTAATGCTCGGTGATAAAAAAATGTGTTTTTGATAAATGAGCATTAGATACAAATCATTTTTGAACGAAAAATCTCTCAAAAATTTATTTGTTAAAGCCTCAAATACAATTACCTCAAAATCTACTTGTAACTTTTGCAACAAGGATGAACATATTGCCTACAATTATCTAAACAAAAAGAAGCTACACTTTGAAAGCAAAGATAAGTGGACTCGAGGATCCAATAAATCTAACTACCAAGGACCCAAGCTTGTGCGGGTACCAAAAATCGAATGTTGAATTATTATTGTAGGTACCGAAGAAAATGACGAGGAAATGGCTCATTGATAGCGGGTGTTCAAAGCACATGATCGGAGATAGAACTTTACTATCGAATTTCAAAAGGAAGGATGGAGGTCATTTCACATTTGAAGACAATGCAAGGGAAAAATCATCAGAATTGGAAACATTGGTAATCATATCTCCCTTTCCGTTGAAAATGCACTATTGATAGATAACCTTAAACATAATTTACTTAGTATTAGTCAATTATCTGATAAAGACTATCATATTAAATTTGATTATTCTAAATGTCTCATTAAGGATGTTACATCTAAGAAGGTGTTGTTTATACGAAGTCGAATCAAAGATGTTTACATCATAAATATCGATTTTGAAAATGATGAAAAATGTTTAGTGAGTTTGAAAGAGGATACTTGGCTATGACATAGAAGATTAGGTCATGTTGGCATGGATCTCCTTTCAAAAACCCCCAAAAAATGGTTTTGTCAAAGGTCTACTGATCCTTTGATTTCCCGCAAGTGAACGAGGTCGTTATCTAGTAATATTGTAGTTAACAGAGCATCGAACCCACGTGAACTACGTATTTGATCGAGTTAAAATTAATTGTAACTTTAATCGAGTAGCAAACAACTTTTGTAAATTTTTTATACTAATCCCTAAATTATCAACTAAACTAATGAAAGTAAGTAAATGTGTTTTTCAAATATGTGAGATGCATTGTTAAGATGTTGAATCCCCCTTGTTATTCATTTTTAGTGTAACAATTAAAGTGGCAATTTGAAATTATTCATGCTGGTCAATGCTCCCAGTTTAATTGAAATCCTCTCTCAATAACGATCACATATATTCTTCTCATGTGAACCTTCTATCTCTCGATAAAATGTGCAAACATGATAAATGCATTAACAAGTACTATAACACCTATTAAAACCATATAAAGTATAAATGTATATCTTTATCCTCTATCGAACCTTATAATGTTTATATTATATTGTGCTTAAACCCTATTGTTTCTCCCGATAACAATAAAATCCACTAACAATTCAATTGGTGATCAAACAATTGGAAAGAACGATAAAAACAATAACAAACATCCACAAATTAAATCAAATTAAAGTCAAAATAATTAATTAAAAACTAAAAATATCATAACAAGGGTTCATCTCATCCTAGCAATATATAAAGTTAGCCTAACATATTGAAATTATCTCTCTCGATAACAATAAAATTCACTAACAATTCAATTGGTGATCAAACAATTGAAAAGAACAATAAAAATGATTTTAAATATCCACAAATCAAATCAAATTAAAGTCAAAACAATTAATTAAAAACTAAAAATATCATACAAGGGTTCTCTCATCCTAAATAACATATAAAACTAGTCTAACATCTTGATTACGAGAAATAATATTTAAATGAAAAGATATAACCCGAGTTTTTAATAAATTGAGAAGATGAAGATGAATCTTGAAATCTTGAATCACTTCAATGGTTTCTTGATGAATCTCCACTTGCGCCTTCTCTTCTATGCCCAAAAATTAGGTTTGAATCTTCACTTGATTGAGTTTTTGCAAGTCCACTTTAATCCTCTCACAAAAACTATGAATTTTTCTCATTTGATGATAATAATTAATGATAATGGAGATAATATGTATATCAAAGGTCTTCAATATGACTGTTATGTATTTGTAGGAGTCGAAAATTGGATGAAAATCACATTCAAATTGACTTCCAAAAGAGTTCCAATCGAATAAGGAAAGTTGTCATTGAGCGCGATTTTTTTTGTCTCTGCATAGCAGTCTGTCTTTTGACCATAATTTTCTCTCCCCATATCCCATTAATGCGATTAATAGTGTGTTGGAAAGATAACTCAAAATGATACAACTTTTTTAGACATAGAATTTTTACAATTCGGATCTTTACCGTGCTAAAAATGAGTCTCAATCTTAGACTAAAAATCGGGAATATAACTTGTGCGATTGAAAATTTATTTTGATAATATTTTGATCTTATTCCATTCCTTTTTTTGGTTCTAATTCCGTCCAATTGTCTTCTAAAATCTTTCAAGTATCGTCTTTTGTTCGAATCGACTATTGAATATTTGCAATTTGATCCTCAAACTTTGAATTTTGCCCATTTTCACCATTTTTTGCTTCTTTCTTTCGCTTCTTTGTTCAACCATTGAGTTTTACCTACATAACATAAATTACAATAATTTGGTATATATTTGGTCAAAAGAACTACCAAATATCGATATTTTAGAATCCCGAATAAGTGTATAAAATACACTTATCAAATACCCTCAAATTTAAACATTTATTTGTACTCAAACAAAACTATAACCTAAATAGCAACAAACACACAAGCATGCAAAAATATTTGGGTTGACAATCTAACTTTTTATCTTATTTATTATTTGAGATCATAGTATTAAATCTACAAGCTGTTTCAAAGTCACAATACCAGATCAATATCCCCTCTTTCGATGCAAAATCGATGTTTGTGAAGAATTAAGTAGACAATCAAAATTTACAAGTTGCTTCAATTCCGGACCCTTTGTGGTCATATTCTTTCACCTCTCGTATAATTCATACACGAACTTTTTTTTTTTTTTAACTTTTTTCCCAGTGTATAATCTAAAGTTGAATTTTTCATTACTATCATCACCTCTCTAGTTCAGGTGGACTCTACTAATTGTAAGTCATCAACACCTCAATAAACATTCTTCAATTCTTTGATTCCTTTGACTTTTCAAGACTCAATTTAGGCTAATTATCCTTCATCAACAGTCAATCCTCTCAAACAAGTGTTTGAAGCTTAACCAAGACATTTAGTGCTCTTTATTTTTTACACGCTTTTTCTGATTTTCAAAAGTATTCTTCTTTTTTTTTTTTTTTTTTTNNNTTTTTTTTTTTTTTTTTTTGCATTCTCTCCCTTAAACTTTCTAAATGACCCATGTAACGGGCTTTAGGCATTCGACTTCCAAGTCAGATGACTTTACGACATCATGTTTTAAACTCCATTACAGGTATAATAACCCAAGTCAAAAAAGTCTCGAAGAGAATTTCCACATCCGTATCTTCTTACAACAGCAAAATACCCCCAAACTGTTAGATTTGGTCTAAGGATAAGTATTTTGTAGTTTGGGTAAAGCATCTATGTCCAACTATATTAATCTATCAATTATATGAATCAACTCATAGCATCACAATGTCCAACTTAATTCTAGTGTACGTCTAATATCAAGTTTTGCAAGGTTAAGTGTAAATCAGTTTAGTATGCATCATATCCACAGTTCATAAATCAACACCAAATCTCAAATTTAATCATCATTGTCGGCCATATTATTATCTAACCCACACAAGCAATAACGAAAAACAATAATAATAATATATACTAAAGCAATAACGAAAAACAAACACACAAACTTAAAACAGACATTTTCCTCAATGTCTAAAGCATAAATAGGAATATAAGGGGATGTGGAAGAAAAGGAAGAAGGTACTCCCCAATTTTTTCTGTTAAAGATATGAAGCATTATGTGTGACGACTAGACAATCTTCTTTATCATGCGAAACCTTGGTATGTGTTGGTTTGAGTATCATGCGACATCATGTTCCTGCATGTAGCGATCAAATAACCTAGAACATGTGTTACATAGCCCAAACAATCGAAATAATCAACACTAATTTCACGAGCCCTAGGGGAAACATGATAGGAGTGATACCCTATAAATTGAGACATGCATGAGTCTGATGCAAACTAATACTCAAAAATAAATCTATATGCAATGCGGGACAGAAAGAAAAATAAATAAAGATGTTAAAAAATTGGGTTGCCTCCTAACAAGCGCTTTTTTTATAATCTTTAACTCGACTTTAGCAATTGAATCACGGGCACCTAAAGAAGGCTTTGGATTTCTTACCCATTTTCCTTCGTTTGGCTTTGATCCACTTTTCATTTAGTTTCCAAACTTCTACCTTGCCCTTTTCGATGTAATATGACTTTTCTATTTCATCCGATTCAATTTCAATTATGTAGACTTCCACTCCTACATCGGGGTTAATCACAAAATCAACTTTTGGACAATCAATAAAGTTGGAAAAATGTGAGTTGATTTCATTCTCATTGATTGCCACATCCTCATTTTATTCCGTTGTGATCAACTCGTCATTCTCTTTCATCCCTTTTTCCATAGTTAATAAATCTTCGGGTTGAATGATCGGTTCCCAGTCTAGATCCAGAGACAATGAGAAGTCGGTCACGTTGACTCCTTCGAATGGATCGTACCCCCATTGTTGAAATCATTCCCAATACGTGCAATCTCCCATAACCATATCATTTTCATCCAATTTGGCAAGTTCTTTAAAGTAATTTGCAAGTACATTCTTGTTCAAAAGGGATCATCTCTCACAAGTTTGATGTCATCATCCCAATCGTCTGGTACAAAATCTCCCTCGAGCATGTACTCTTCATCAGATTTTTCAATTGCTTATTTTCTGCACATCAAATATTTTTGAAATCTTAAGAGTTTCTATATGTGTAAACTAGTGTAAGAAACAAGCATCTCCCAGTACAATGCACCGCGTATCAATTTTCATAACTTGGATATCCTGCAAGCATAGCTTGACAACCCATGTAGAGATTTGTCATTGCAACAATTTTGTTACTCTACCAATGTCAGAATCATGCATAAATATGAAAAGTACAAAGAGAGAATACCAATACAAGATAGATTAAAACTGTAGAGGTTTAGTTAAACGATATAAAAAGGAAAAAAAAAAAAAGTAAATAACAAAAAAATTGTTAAAACTAAAATTAATTAAAGTAGTAATCAAATTAAAAATAATAATCAATAATATTTCAAATTAAAGCTAAAATTAATTAAAACTTAATTAATTACAATAGTCCAGGCAACAGTGCCAAAAACTTGATCCATTGATTTCCCGCAAGTGAACGAGATCGTTATCAAGTAATATTGTAGTGAATAGAGTATCGAACCCACGAGAATTACGTATTTGATCGAGTTAAAATTAATTGCAACTTTAATCAAATAGCAAACAACTTTTGTAATTTTTTTTATACTAATCCCTAAATTATTAACTAAACTAATTGAATCCCCCTTGTTATTTCATTTTAGTGTAACGATTAAAGTAGCAATTTGAAAGCATTCATGTTGGCCAATGCTCCTAATTTAATTGAAACCTTCTCTCGATAGTGATCAAATCTATTATCTTCATGTGACCCTTCTATCTCTTGATGAAAGATGCAAACATAATAAATGCATTAACAAGTACTAGAACACTTACAATGTTGATTATAGAACCTTACAATGTTGATTATATTGTGCTTAAACCCTATTGTCTCTCTTGATAACAATAAAACCCACTAACAATTAAATTGGTGATCAAACAATTGGAGATAACGATAAAAATAATAATAAACATCCGCAAATCGAATCAAATTAAAATCAAAATAATTAATAAAAAATTAAAAATATCATAACAAGGGTTCATCTCATCCTAACAATGTATAAAATTAGTCTAATATATTGAAATTACAAGAAATAATATTTAACTGAAAAGACATAACCCCGATTTTTAATAAATTGAGAAGATGAAGATGAATCTTAAAATCTTGAATCTCTTCAATTGTTTCTTGATGAATCTCTACTTGTGCATTCTCTTCTTTGCCCGAAAAAGTTGAATCTTTACTTGATTGAGTTCTTGCAAGTCCACTTTAATCCTCTCACAAAATTATGAATTTTTCTCTTTTGATGATAATAATTAATGAATATTGGAGTATAGTGTGTATATCAAAGGTTTCCAATATGTATTATGCTATTATGTATTTGTAGGAGTCGCAAATTGGTTAATAATCACATCCAAATTGATTTTGATCATATTCCATTCCTCTTTCAGTTCTATTTCCTGAAAATCTTTCAATTATCGTCTTTTGGTCTGGATCAACTATTGAATATTCGCAATTTGGTCCCCAAACTTTGAATTTTGCATCTTTCACCAATTTTCGCTTCTTTCTTTTGATTATTTGTTCAACCATTAAGTTTTACCTATATGATATATTTTGTCAAAAGAACTACCAATATCGGTATTTTAAGACCCCATATAAGTGTATGAATCATCTACCTAAGTTGATATTTGAAAAAGACAAAATTTGCGATGCATGTCAATTTTGTAAATAAGTAAAAAGTTCATTTAAACCCAAATCATCTACCAATATTGGTATTCACTTGTGTTTTCTTAAGTCTTAAAAGATAAAACTCTAAAAACCTTTAAACATTTTGGTGAAAAGATTTAAAATGAAAAATGATACTCCATTACATTAGAAGATAATGGTGGAGAATTTGATAAGCTCGTCTTTGATTAGTTTTGTAATGAAAATAGATATGAACACAATTTCTCGACTCCTAGAACTCCTCAACAAAATAGTGTTAATAGAAAGGAAGAATCACACATTACAAGAAATGGCTAGGACCCTGCTAAATGAAAATAACATGCCAAAATATTTTTGGGCCCAAGTCATTAACACTGCTTGCTATATTGTTAATAGAGTTTTAATTAGTCGAAAGAAAACCAAAACTCCATATGAACTTTGGAAATATAGAATTTCCAATATCGGTTATTTCAAAGTATTTGGGTGCAAATGTTTTATCTTGAATACAAAAAAAAAAAAAAAGTGGAAAATTTGATTCAAAATTCGATTTTGGAATTTTTCTTGGGTATTCATCGACTAGTAAAGCCTGTAGAGTTTTCAACAAAAGAACTCTAGTTGTTGAAGAATCCATGCATATCACTTTCGATGAAACTAACTCCCTTGATTTTGATGTAGGTTTGGAAACTTCATTCGAACCAATGACTATATAAGATCAACACAAGGAAGATCCACAAGATAAACATCAAGAAGGAGAAAATGCTTGACAAAGCGAAGAAGAGCTAACCGAAGTCCAAAATGACTTACCTCTACCAAAAGAATGGAGGTTTGTTCCTTCTCATCCTAAAGAACTAATCATTGGCGATCCATCAAAAGGTATTACTACTAGAGCCTCTACTAAAAATAATTTAAGTAGTCGTGCATTCATTTCACAAATTGAACCGAAAAACTTCAAAGAAATCGAGTTTGATGAATTTTGGATTCTAGCTATGCAAGAAGAATGAAATCAATTTGAACGAAACCATGTATGTGACTTAGTTGTTAGACCAAACGATCAAACCGTCATCAGTACTAAACATGATGAAAACGAAGTAATTGTGTGTAACAAGGCTAGATTAGTGGCCCAATGTTACAATCAATAAGAATGCATAGATTTTGAAGAAACATTTGCACCGATGGCTAGATTAGAATCCATTAACACATCATTTGCTTGTCATAAAAAATTCACCCTTTATCAAATAGATGTCAAAAGTGCTTTTCTTAATGGTTTTATTCAAGAAGAAATGTTTGTTGAACAACCACCCGGCTTTAAAGATCACAAGTATCCGAACTATGTTTTCAAACTTAGAAAAACTCTTTATGGTTTAAAACAAGCTCCTAGGGCTTGGTATGAAAGATTGAGCAAATTTCTAGTTTCAAATGGTTTTTCAATAGAAAAAAGTGGATACTATCCCATTTGTCAAAACATGTGATTATTGTTCAAATCTATGTTGACGATATTATATTTGGTGCTACTAATGTCCATCCTTGTGAAGAATTCTCAAAATGCATGAGTATGAAATTTGAAATGAGTATGATGGGAAACTCAAATTCTTTCTTGATCTCCAAATTAAGCAAGCTAGAGATGGTATATTCATCAATCAAAATAAGTATATATTGGACATGCTCAAGAGGTTTGAAATGAATGACTTGAAGCCTATGAACACTCCCATGAGTACATCCGTTAAATTGGATAAGGATGATCAAGGTACTTCCGTTGATGTCACAAACTATCGAGGTATGATCGGATCCCTTCTTTACTTAACTGATAGTAGACCTAATATTATGTTTAGTGTGTGTTTATGTGTTCGATTTCAATCAAATCCTAAAGAATTTCATCCTAGGGTAGTAAAATGTATTTTTAGATATCTTAGTAGCACTAGAACCTTAGGTCTTTGGATCCAAAGGGNTCTACTAAAAATAATTTAAGTAGTCGTGCATTCATTTCACAAATTGAACCGAAAAACTTCAAAGAAATCGAGTTTGATGAATTTTGGATTCTAGCTATGCAAGAAGAATGAAATCAATTTGAACGAAACCATGTATGTGACTTAGTTGTTAGACCAAACGATCAAACCGTCATCAGTACTAAACATGATGAAAACGAAGTAATTGTGTGTAACAAGGCTAGATTAGTGGCCCAATGTTACAATCAATAAGAATGCATAGATTTTGAAGAAACATTTGCACCGATGGCTAGATTAGAATCCATTAACACATCATTTGCTTGTCATAAAAAATTCACCCTTTATCAAATAGATGTCAAAAGTGCTTTTCTTAATGGTTTTATTCAAGAAGAAATGTTTGTTGAACAACCACCCGGCTTTAAAGATCACAAGTATCCGAACTATGTTTTCAAACTTAGAAAAACTCTTTATGGTTTAAAACAAGCTCCTAGGGCTTGGTATGAAAGATTGAGCAAATTTCTAGTTTCAAATGGTTTTTCAATAGAAAAAAGTGGATACTATCCCATTTGTCAAAACATGTGATTATTGTTCAAATCTATGTTGACGATATTATATTTGGTGCTACTAATGTCCATCCTTGTGAAGAATTCTCAAAATGCATGAGTATGAAATTTGAAATGAGTATGATGGGAAACTCAAATTCTTTCTTGATCTCCAAATTAAGCAAGCTAGAGATGGTATATTCATCAATCAAAATAAGTATATATTGGACATGCTCAAGAGGTTTGAAATGAATGACTTGAAGCCTATGAACACTCCCATGAGTACATCCGTTAAATTGGATAAGGATGATCAAGGTACTTCCGTTGATGTCACAAACTATCGAGGTATGATCGGATCCCTTCTTTACTTAACTGATAGTAGACCTAATATTATGTTTAGTGTGTGTTTATGTGTTCGATTTCAATCAAATCCTAAAGAATTTCATCCTAGGGTAGTAAAATGTATTTTTAGATATCTTAGTAGCACTAGAACCTTAGGTCTTTGGATCCAAAGGGTACTCATATTGATCTTCTTAGTTATTCGAATGCCTATTGAGCCGGTTAGATCGTAAAAGCACCAGTGGAACTTGTCATTTTCTAGTATTTGCACTTGTGTCATGGTTGTAAGAAACAAAACTCCGTTGCATTATTTACTGTCGAAGCCGAGTATATCTCGGCTGCTAGTTGTTGTGCACAGACTTTATGGATAAAACAAACCCTTAGATCAAATCACTTATCATTCGATCATATACCTATCATGGGTGATAACACTAGTGCCATAGATTTATCAAAAAATCCTATCTTGCACTCTCGAACCAAGCACATCTTAGACATCACTTCCTAAGAGATCACGCAAAAAAAAAAGGGATATTGTATTGCAATTTATTAATACGAAAAAATCAATTTTTTTTATGTTTTATTGAGCATGTAAAAAAAAATATTGGATGACCTCCGGCCGACAGGAAGTTATCATCCGGAAAACCAGAAAGTTTGGTTTGAAACCATCCTTAAAAAAAAAGGGGTCCAGTCGACTGAACTGTCAGGATTCAACTTGTTTTTATCTCTTCCATCTCTAATTTTTCACTTATTTATCTTACTTTCCTTCTTCTTCTCCATAGAGATACCTCCAAATTCACCATATCCAATCTTCAAGATCTCACCAAGATTTCAAAAACCCATCACTTTTTCTCTTCAAAAATCTTAAAATCCCCATTTTTCTTCCACTAAAAAGTTAGTTTCTCTCACTGTGACGGTCAACCACCTTCTAAATTTTCCTTCTTCCATTTTTCTATCACGAAGATTTTTATAAAAATATGGTTTATACTCCTCGTACAGATAGCATTTCTTATTTCTAAAAGGAAAAATGATTACAATTACCAAAACCCTTGTACGTTCTCTCCTTGAGCTAGAAGAATGTGCGAATCAAATATTTTGTCATATTGCTCATCCAACCTGTGATGATTATAATCCTATCATTGCATGTCGTAGAGTGATCGAAAAAAATTCTGAATATCCCATAAAATTTAGTTCAAACCAACTTACTGTTATTGTAAAGTTTTACACATTATCATTACCCACGTTATCCTTCCTAGGACCATCTTGATGAAGTTACTCACTTTCGACCTATTCCTTCTTGATTCCTTTTTAGTCGGAAGAAAATTGGATTTATATCATTGGTCATATGAAAATCGTCCACTCCGCTACTCGCATCAATGCTTTTACCCTTCGACATGCTTCTTACTAAAATTTTCAAACATTTTGAAATCCCTTTAATTATGATGGGTGGCCTGTACTAAGGGATTTGATGCGGATTCGGGACCTTCGACTTTTACCTTTCGAAGGAGATGAAGACGACATAAAAAATGATCGTGAGGATGACGTACCATAGGTTCCTAGTCCTCCTCATGACATCCCGAGATCGAATGCTCCTCCACCCTTTGGCAGTTTTACTTTTATCGAGGATCACTACATTCTACTCAACAGGCGCATCGATTCACTTACATCCTCCGTCGACGGGCTTGGCAAGATGCTTCACCGTATGCAAGTCAACAAGATGTAATACATGCTCAACAAGCGGCAATACTGGCTCAGCACGATGCATTTTATGCTTACTATTACGCTCAACAGGAGGCAATGCAGGCTCAACGAAATGCCTTTTATGCTCGGTTCGATGCACTCTTTCCACCATCGCCTCATCCGGAGTCTTAGATGTGACTTTATATATATGTATTTTAGTCCTTATGTTGATCTAACTTCTTTGTATCCTTACCTTTCGTAAACTTATGTTTTGACCTGTCTATGCAGTATCCTGTATTTTGTATGTTTTCGACTTCATGTACTTACTTACTTAAGGGGAAACACTTATATTGTTTCATATGGTTGTGTTTTACTCTAAAATGCTATATCTTTTTGCTTATGACAAAATGTGTAAATGTATAACATCATATGCTTGATGAAAATATGATGATCATGATATGCTTGATGTTGACGATCTAAAATATGATGACCGAAAATGCTTGTCTTGACATATGTTTTTAAATTGTTTGGCTATTGGTTTGTAAAAGATAGAGGGAATACATGGATCACATACAAAATTTAAGATTTACATTCCATATCAATTGTTCGATATTACTTTGTAAATCATCTTGTTTGTCATAATAAAAAAGGGGGAAATCAACACCTATGCAACATTTAAAACCTCAAAGTTTTGATTATAACAATCAAGTCTTGTTTACTAACAAGTTGAATTTAAGTGATATATAAGTCTTTCAATGCATACGATGAAAAATTGATCGATGGTTGTCAAAGGATCAAAAGCTATCATCACAAATCGGACTTATGAAGGAAGTCAAGATTGAAGTCACATTCAAGATCTTAAGAGCAAATTTCGGAGCAAGATCAAATACATGATCTCTTAGCTAAAATGTATTTATGTACTAGCAGTTTGATATATGACAATAAATGCTTAAGCTCAAAACCCCTACATGCATTAAAAATAATTTTGTGCATTAAAAGTCATGTGTACACAATGATTTGATCAAATGTAAAAATGATTTTTAAAAAATGATATTTGGACTTGTAAAACACTTTTTATCTTGAAATGTTAGACAAAAATACTCTCCAAAAAAACCAAATTGCCCGGCGGTCGACCCATCGAGAGAGGCGATCGACCGACCAAAATTCCCAGCAGTCCAAAATTTGACCGTTTTGACATCTGATTTTTCTGTACAAATGACTATGTTGGTCATCCGGATAAGAGGCGGTCGACTGGACGCGGTCATCCGAACTCCCAGATTTTTTTGACGTTTGAACTATCTCTACTTCTTGCATTCAAAAAGTATTCTTGAAAAGTATAAAATTGAGAATTACTTGAGCATTACTCTTTGAGCTTACATCTTTTTAATTCTACAAATATTTACTTTGAAAACTTTGGATTGATTGAATCAACTTTTGAAAATCATCTT
>CAIGRF010022338.1:0-11339 GCA_903798235.1 Fraxinus ornus
TGTCCCGACCGTTAGATCGACGGCATACTGTCCCCACTGTACTAACATGGGTCTTTTCAGCGTTTTTTGTCCTCACTCGCACGCTCCCCGAGAGAACTTCCCAGGGGGTCACCTATCATGGAATTGCTCCAAGTCAAGCACGCTTAACTGTGAAGTTTCCAATGATGGGCTTCCGGAAAAGAAGGTGTACCTTGTTGGTATGAGTAGTACCTATCAAATCTCTTAAAATTTCGTGGTTGGGGGTATTACAGACATAAACGACACCCCTAAACAAGGGCAGATCCTTTAACGAGGGGAAAACGTCGAAATGGTTGACGCTTCTAAATATGGGAGAGCTGCTGAAGAAGAAGCTAAATTTGGTGAATTGGATCCTCATATCATCAATTGCAAACCTCAAAAAGCCCCATTGGAAAGAGTTGGAGAGTTTTCCAGTAGTTCCCTAAGATCCCTCCAAATCCTTAATCTGCCAACGGAGGTTAAGGAGAAGCTGAAACACTTCTTATACAAAACCTTGGATATCTTTCCTTGGAGACACGAATACATGGTTGGCATCGACCTGAATGTTAGTTGTCACCACTTAAAAATTGATCATAAAGATACCCCTCATCGATAGAAAAGTAGGGCCCTCAACTCAAAAAGTTATGAGGCCCTGAAGGATGAAGTGAAGAAGTTGATTGACAATTGTTTCATTTGAGAATCAACTTATTCGAAGTGTGTATCAAACCCCATCCTTGTTAAAAAACATAATGGCAAGTGGAGTATGCGTAGATTTTTCCAATCTTAACCAAGCTTGCCCCAAAGATAGTTTTCCACTTCCACGAATAGATCAACTCGTTATTCCACTACGGGCATGAACCACTGTGCTTCATGGATGCTCTTTCAGGCTATAATCTGATCCCATTGTACAGGACTAATGAAGAGCACACATACTTCATAACAGACGATGTCTCTATTGTTATAAGGTGATGCCCTTTGGGTTGAAAAACGTCAGGGTCACGTATCAAAGACTTGTTAATAAGATGTTCGCAGACTTCATTTGAAAGATAACTGAGGTATACATGGATGATATGCTGGTGAAAAGCTTGAAAGTAAAGGATCATTTGGAACACATCGATAAAACCTTTCGAATAGTGCAAAGATACAGGATGAGGTTAAACCCCCCTCAAGCATGCTTTCAGAGTTGTCTCAGGGAAATTCTTGGGCTATATGATTAACCAAAGGGACATAAAGGCCAATCCTGAAAAGATTAAAGCCCTGATCGAAATGAAGTCACCATAGAAGCCTAAAGAGGTACAAAGCCTCACTAGGCGTGTAGCAGCCCTGAGCTGCTTCGTCTCTAAGGCAATTGATAAGTTTCTCCCTTGTTTAAGGTTCTCAAGGGAGGAAAGAAATTTCAGTGGACGCATGAGTGCGAAGTAGCCTTGTAAGAGCTGAAAAAGTATTTGGGACAAGCTCCCCTCCTCTCCAAGACAAAGATTGACGAGCCTTTACAACTATACTTTGCGATTACCATTCTATCAGTTCGGTACTTGTGAAAGAAGAAGGTGATCACCAACTGTCTGTTTATTATGTAAATAAAGCACTTTTGATAGCGGAGACCCGCTATCCAGATATTGAGAAGCTGTCCCTCTCTTTGGTGATCGCATCTCCGAAATTGAGGTCATACTTCCAAGCTTATACCATATAAGTGCTAACCAACTTCCCACTCATGAAAATAATCCAAAAGCTTGACACTTCAGGAAGAATGATGAAATGGGTTGTAGAGCTTAGTGAGTTTAACATTGTGTTTAAGACAAGAATTGCCCTCAAAGGCCAAGCCTTCGCAGATTTCGTGGCTGATTTAGGCCATATTCTAGAAATGGAAGAGGAAATGAAACATGCCTAACCTCCCACCTGGAACTTGTTGCTGGTAATTGAACATTTTTGTCTCGCTTCGTAAAGCATCTCCCACTTCCATAGACTCCATCCTTCTACATCCGAATCTCCAGTCAAAACATGTTGGAGCTTGCTTGTGTGGATGTGAGTGGGCTCAACATATAGGCCAACAGTAAACTATCTCTTTTAAAAATTTAAACTTTGGAAGGTGAAGCACATGTAGTCATCAATGTTTTGAAAACTGGATCCACTAACTTGTTAAAACAAAACAATCGTGGACCCACTAACTTGTTAAAACGAAACAATCGTGGACCAGTCTGAGAACTCTTTAGGTTAAAGTCGATAAACTAGCAACTTAAAAATTTGATAAAATCCGGCTTAATGGTTGGACGTTTCTAGGTTATTTTTTAAAAAAGTAAAAAAAAAACTATAATGGAGTAGTTCAGGTTTGGTTTCATTTTATGTTATGAATATCATTGATGCCATTTAAACTTAATATTTGGTTTATTGATACGATTTTTGTTTTTATATATAGTAATGAAGAATTAATTTATAATTGTAATTTTTTCAAGTTATGTGTAATCAATCGTTTATGACCATCAGCTTGACTTTTTATCGTCCTTTTGGCCCTTTCTCTATTTTGAGTGGATGCCCGAATCACATTAAATACATAAATAGTTATTTAAGCATTGTCCAGACTTCACGTTATTAATTCCATGTTTGGGTTCCATTTTTATAAAAACTCATTTTTCAATACTCATTTTCAACCATAAATTCTCCTATAAAATAATTTTACACGTAAATCGAAAACTTTTCTTTATTTTTAACCACACATTCTCCAACATTCTACTATTCAAAAATGTATTCTCTTGAGAAAATGGAACCCAAACAAGATGTAAAGAACAAAATGCAAAAGAGAAAACATGTATGCATCTTGTTCTATTGTTGATACTTTGTGGGACTCGAGAAAACAAACTAATAATTTTAGCCAATTATAATCTTCTTAAAATAAATAAAAAAATATGGTAAAAATACTCTATATGTTGTGAAAAGATAGAGTAATGGGAAAGAGAATAAAAGTTAATAGACTTGTGTGTATTATAATGAGAACCAAAATCCTATATTTATAGGGCATGATTAAAGATATAATGTTAATAATTTCTAGGGCTGTAGGGGTATAATTGTCATTCACTAATAAACTTACCATTTACAACACTATCTTGAATGATACATTACAGTCTCATTAAAACATTGTTTGATAAAAATTCAATGGGACAAAAAATCAAACAAAAGAAAAAGAGTACAGTTATTTTGAAATATTAAAGATAAATGTTGTCTTATTAAAACTTGTTAGAAAAATCCAATAGGATAAAACTAAGCGAAGGAAAAAGAGCATAATTACTCTCCTTGATATTGATTACTAAAATTTTTTGAAGCGACGCATTCCAATCTCCTGAATCAATTTTTTTTTTAATATAGATGTTGGCTGTGCTTTTGTAAATAAATCAACCACATTGTCACTTGAACGAATTTGTATGAAATAATTTTAACGAAATATGTTTCGTCATGTTACCTTTGATATAACCTCCTTTGAGTTGTGCAATACAAGCAGCGTCGTCTTCATACAAAATTGTTGCACTATCTCTTGTTGAAGTTAATTTGCATGATACTTGAATATGATGGGTCATGTTCCTCAACCACACACATTCTCGGTATGCTTCACAGATTGTAATAATCTCAAAATGATTTGAGGATGATACTGTCAAGGATTGCTTCACAGATCTCCACGATTTAGCTGTTTCTCCACGTGTAAACATATATCTTGTTTTTTATTTAGTTTTATGTGGGCTAGAGAGATAACATGCATCTGCATATCCCACTAAAGTAGATCTCGACTTTTGAGAATAATAATCTCAAATAAATAGTACCCTTTACGTAACGAAAAATATGTTTAACATTATTTCAATGTCTTTGTGTTGGTGTAGAGTTATATCTTATAAGAAGATTTACAAAAAGGGTTATGTGGGGTCGAATACAGTTTGTAAGATAAGTTAATGCTCCAATTGCACTAAGATATGGTACTTCAGAACCAACAACCTTTTCACCATCTTCAAGTGGACGAAAATGATATTTTTTCACATCAAGTGATCGATCAACCGTAGGTGATGCTAATGGATGCGCATTATCCGTATGAAAGCATTTTCAGACTTTTCCTGTATATGTAGATTGGCGAATAAATAATTCTTATGAGAAATGTTCAATTTGCAACCCGGGACAAAATTTGATATTTTCCAAATCTTTCATCTCAAATTCATTTTTCAAATAATTTGTAATTTTGTTGAGCTCTTCAGAAGTTCCAATTAAATTTAAATCATCAACATAAACTGCCACAATTGCAAATCCAATATTTGTTTTCTTTATGAAAACACATGGACGTACATCATCATTTTATAGCATTTTTTCAACAAATATTCGCTAAGGCGATTGTACCACATGCTTCTGAATTGTTTCAATTCATTTAATGATCTTTGTAATTTAATTGAGAACATGATTCTCGAGCATGTATCATTTGTTCCTCGCACTTAAATCTTTCAGAAACTATAATCGTAAGGCGCATATTGAGCCTTTGTGACACGGTCAAACTAATTAAGAATCTAAAAGTGATGGTGTACATATTTCCTCATAATCAATTTCTGGTCTTTGTGAGAAATCTTGAACTACGAGTCGGGCTTTGTATCTTGTAATATCATTATTTTCATTATTTCCTTTCGTACAAAAACTCATTTGTATCCAACAAGAATTATATTTTGGAGGTGTTCGAGCTACAAGTCCAAACACTTTCCGTTTCTCTAAGGAATTAAATTCTGCATGTATGGCTTCTTTCCACTTTGGCCAATAATTTTTATTTTATAGTTTTTAACAGACTGTGGTTTAGGATCCTCAATTTCATAATATCAAGAGCCATGTTAAAGGCGAAAATATTGTCTATAAGAATAGTATTTCTTTCCAATAATTCATGAGATAACATATAATTTTTTGAAATCTCATTATTTTCGAACACTTGTGGTTCTTTAAGAACCATATTTTCAATATTTGATTGTCAATCTTTTCTAATATTACTTTTTCAGAAGTTCTTGGTTGGTTTTTCTCTTGTACTTTTTTTTTTTCAAAGTATAGTGTCTTTTGAACCAATTGGTCGATAGCGTTTCTGTCGTATTTGAGATTCATTTGCAACAGCAAATTATCCTGTAGGGATAGCAATTTTTGTTGAAATATTTTTTACTGGTATATATGACTTTGTCACTTTTCTTGTGTCAACAAATATATTTAGTAATTGATTTGTAACTCTTTGCAAATGAATGGTTTTTTCAACATCTTGCTCATATTGATTGCTGCGGGGATCAAAGTGAGATATAATTGTTTCATTCCAAGAAGTTTTACCATTTTTTTATCAAGATGTCTTTCCCCTCCCGAAGTTGGAAAAGTCATTTGATCAAAATGACAATGTGCAAAACGTATATTAAATAAATCACCCATTTGGAATAAAGGCTCATACTACACATTTATTCTCAGCATTCTTTGCTTTCCATCTCAATGCAATGTTGTGGATTAATTGTACATGTATTGCATTATCAAATAATTAGATGAAGAAATCAAGCACTAACCATATGCCAATTATAATAGGGAAGAACTTGATGTTGGCATGATGCATTCACTTAACAGAAATTGGAAGTATTTTGTTCTCAGTTAAATTAATTGGAGACGTTTAACAAATAATAATGTCAAACCATTTATCAACATCTCAACTACACTTATTAAAAAGTTGAGATTTATGATTATATTAGTATTAACAAAATACACCGCCTTGATTGTGTAATTTGGAAGTTATGCTTATAATTTGAGCAGCACTTTTGCAAACTTCAAGTTGTAAACACAATGCAATCATTTAGTATTTGTATCAAATATATTAAATACAAAAAATATCTAGATGGTCAATGTGGAGGGTGACGGGGCCCCATATATCACCATAATTAATTTTTTTAGAAATATAGAAAACTCAATCCCTATTTAACCAATGAAGATCAATTTTCAATTTTCAATAAAGAGAACAAACATCAAATATGAATTCTTTAAATTAAAGAATCTTCTGGTTCTTTATCAACGAATATTTGCAAAACAACAAATTCAAATTGAACTTCTAGTTCAACATAAGATATAATACAATTATTTAATTTCGAAGAATACAACTAAACCTTATATAATCATATATCATTCAAGTAATCAAACTAATCACTGTCCTTACAACATTAGTTATATGTTTTCCTTCAGGAATAAATATGAATTCAAAATAATATATTATTCGAAAATGTGCTACTTCCAGAGCACATTATCTTTAATTGTTGCCTTTTCAAGAGCAATGTATCATTATTCTTCTAGAATATTAAAAATTATAATTCATGGTCTTCAAGAGTGATAAATTAATATTCTTCTTGATTATTAATAATGTAGAAAATTAATTTCCTTTAAAAATTACAATTTAGTATTGAGTTGTTTAGTTTGTGTTTCTTTAGGAACACAATGAGATATATATTATTTGGGATGTGTGTTATTTCGAGAGCACATTATATTTTATTATTGTTTTTCAAGAACAATAAATCAATATTCTTTTGAAATATTGAAAATTATAATATTACGCTCTTCAGGAGTAAATAATATATTATTATTTAGAATAATAAATTATGTAATAATTTACTCTTCAGGAGTAAAAACATAATTTATTTTAAATTGTATTTATTATACTCTTCTAGAGCAAGTAAAATTTAACTAGAACATCAATGTATAAATTCGTATGCAGAAGAATGAACACGTAAATAAATTGAGAAATTTAATTCGTGATTTTTCATATAAATCAATTAATATTCTTTTGGAATATTGAAATTGTAATACCATGCTCTTCTAGGTCAATTAATATCTTTTAAATTATTAATTATAATGATGTGCTACTTTAGGGGCAATAAAATATCTGTAATAGATAGATTTACGAGTAACATTTTTCTAGAATATTGGAATCATAGTTTTATGCTCTTCAAAAGCAATAACATATTATTATTTCAAATAATAAATTATATAAAAATTTACTCTTCAAGAGTAAACATAATTTATGATAGATTTTATTTAATTATGCTCTAAAAAAGCAAGTAAGCTGGATGCAATGATTGAGCACCAGAGATGCACTTTGCAACTACACAATAGTTACAAAAAACCTATTTATATTTATGCGGTGAAAAAGAAAGAATTGTAAGATGAGTTTGGTCGCATTAATGAAGGAATTTTGTCCGAGTCACCAGGATAATAAAACTGTAAAATAGACTTCTCCCTAGAATTTACCTAAGGAGACAGATAGAACATGGCACATGCTCCCTAATATTATATCACTCTGTCTCTTTGTGTGTGTGTGTACACACGCAGCCGCAGAGGGAGGACTGTTTTCTTTTCAAATATTTTCATACTGCCATTCAGTTTACCGATTCAATATTTTCATTTATATATAGGGTTAAACCACCCTGCGAGAAGAATAATGTCAAAAGCAGTACTAGAATCTTAGATAGTGGGAGGTGATTTGATGGAAAAAATGACAATGTTTTAAATAGTCCAATAATAAAGCGTCATGTGTGTATTATTATGTCAATTATTCTAGTACTGTAGCATGGTTCTTCTATATAACTTAAATAAAACCAGTCTCAAAGGCGAGACATTTTATCATCCCTAAAATTGGTGTTGAAAACTCAATTTGACCTTTTTTCTCATGACACAACTGTATTCTACTAGTTGCGTCCAACTTCTTCTATATTGGGTCCTTCCACTTCGTGACTATAATCCGCTATACCAAGGATAATATCCCATATACAATTTTTTACCATATAAGAAAGACCCTTATGAAGATTCATAGCATTTAGAACTTCCAAGTCGAGGGCAAGACATCTTATTTACGAACCATGGTATATTTGTATAATGTTATCTATTCCTATAAATGTCGGACTCTATTAGTATATATATATCCTTTGGACTTCGTCCTCAGCACTTTTCCAATATAGCCATGAAGAGCTTCTTTTATGAGATCGGCTTTTGAATATGCTTACAATGGGATTGAAAATTTCTGAAGGTGAAATAAACCAAGGAATACAATCCATCTATGGAAAGAAACTTGAAATAAAATGTACGGGAAGCTAATTCGTGGGACACTTTTTTTGCCAAGAAACCATCTTCATCCTCTACACAGAAAGAATCAACCACCCCATTATTTTATGGGTGATGCTACAGGTACATTAGGCTTTACATAAGGGTGTCCATAATGGACACCCGGCGCCTCCTTATTGGAGGGAGTGCCGGCCCCACCGACACTCCCTCCAATAGGGGGGCGTCGGGTGTCCATTATGGACACCCTTATGTAAAGCCTAATGTACCACTAGAATAATCCTTATTTTATTAGCATTATTTTAATTTTTGATTAAGCAATGCTTGATAATTAACTGGCATAATTAAACATGGAGAAAGAACTTAAATTGAAGATCTGTATAGAAGAATACAACAAAATGACACCATATATTGATCTAAAGTCTCCTTTCTTTCATTTCTACCATTCCATACAGAGTAATTAAAACTGCAGATTAAAATACAAAATTGCACTGATAGTGATACATATATCTCTACTCTAATGGGAAGCAGCCAGTCTTTGGCAATCAGTTCTTGGCGTAGCAACAAACCTTGACGAGAAGGAATAGAATTTATAGTAATCTTCATCCAATAAGTTACTGGAGCCACTTGTATCAAAGTTTAGCGAATAACTCAGTGGATCGTATCGGCATTGGAACGAGGATTGCTTGCTTGTAGAATGCAACATTTTGCTTCGTTTTCTGAGTACTCTTCTCATTAGGTTGGATAGGCCACAGCAGTTACTGTTAGATGCATTTTCCGACGATCCATGAGCATCAACACCACCACTTGCGGTCGCATAAGTGGTCTTCGGCCACCACGGGAGTGCTGAATGTGCCATCTTTTGGCTTTAGATTTGACAAGTAGCTGGGGAGTGGGAGAGGTGAAGGGAGAAATAATGTCCTCCCCTTGTGGAATATATATAAAAATGATATTGAGCAGCCTTTCACCATGTACCCTTGGAAGCATAACCTGCGATTTACTTCCTTCACCAAAGTTCAGGACAGGGCAGGTGGGGCCCTCAAGGTTGGGGTTCAACCTTTTTTTTTTTAATGAGCATTGATTGATTGATTGATTGATTTATATTTATATTTTATATTTTATATATATATTTTATATTTTCATATTATGCGAAGTAGCGGTAACATGGTATATTAATTCATTAGTGTAGAGAAAATTTATTCAAATATTGAAACCCACTATAAATTTATTCACCAATGATTTAGTCACTTGACCTCTATAATCTCAAAAATTTATTATTTTATTTCTTATTTTTAACTACACAATCTTCCATAAAATAATATCACACATAAATTAAAAAAAAATTCTTCTTTTTCAATTACACATTCTTCAAAAAAATACTATTCTAAAAATTATAATTTCAAATAATGGAGGCCAAACGAGGGCTTAATATGCCATGTCACTAGTGTTTAGTACAAAAAGAGTATTGATGCTCATTAGATCATTCATCGTATTGAAATATATAGTTTCTGTTTGATGTAATTTAAAAGATGATACAACTTTATGTCAAAATCAATAATTAATTTTTTTAAAATTTACTTGTTATTGGAATCACAGCTTTTAGCAACAACTTATTTAATTAGCTTTTATTAAAACTTACAAAAATTTTGATTTTTACATATACCAAATAGAAGCATAGAGCAAAAGGGTTACATGTTTTATTAAGATTTTAGAATAATTTATTTGTTCCTCGAGCCTACTTGAGGTAATTTCATGTGACATGGCAAGTGAAATGAAAATACTTTATTTTGTCGTCAAATGTCACATTACATGAATAATGAATTAGTAAGGTTGACTGGTTGAGTGCAATTTAAATCGACGTTAAGTATCAATAGTGCTTTGTAATATTATTTTAATATTATATGCCATGTAAATTGCCAATGGCATGAAAAAAATAAAAGAAAAAAGTAAAGTTTGAAGCATTTAAACTCTAAACTAGTTGTTCAAACCTAAAAGACTCTAGATTTAAAATATAGAAAAGTTTTAGGAGCGTGACAATTAATAATTAAACACCACTAAATTCTATTAATTCTAGGAATTATAAATTCCTACTAACTGCACTGCACATGGACATGCATGTGTTAATTACGATTGCTAACATTTTTAACTGAGGAAGGTAGCAAGGCAAATGATAGAGGAGTTTGAATTTTGGAAAATTAATTCATTTTTTTAGTTAATAGAATGTAGTATTGATTGATTGATTTTTTTTTAAATGACTACCACTCTTTATTATTATTTTTATTTAAGTAATATAACTTTCATTAAATCAAATCACCACGAACTATATACAATAAAAAGAAAGTCCGATAATTAATATGCAAAATTAATAAACAAAAGACTCTACATCATGGCCTACTTTATGTTGGTAAAATGATTGTACCGAAGTTGGAGACGAACGTATTAAAATTGCAGCAACAATTTACGAATTTGAGAACAATGTACCAAATTTGATTGTTATGAAATGATCACCGAAAGCCTGAATGCGTAAACGTTGTCTTCAAACAATATTTGCCCCTTACGGATTGAAATTGATGCTTGAAGGTTTTTCGGCAAATGGTTTGAAGGATTGAACAAGCCTTGAAATGAATTAACATTCAAACAATAAGTGTAAATCACCAAAACTTAAGAATACTATGAAAAATTATTGAATATGAATAGGAATGAAGTTTTGATCTTTGATTGGAATGTATTATTGAACTTCTATTGTTTTTCATGTGATAAACCTTGAACATCAATGTCCTATATATAGGCTAAGTCCAAATGTACGAAATAGTGCCCAAAAACAAGTGAAAAGGCACCAAGTTCAAATATCAAACGATAAAAAACGGCAACAAAACGGTCGAGAATTTGTACGCCGCATCATGTTACCCAGTATAAGGCCATGCGTCCGCGTGGTTCACTTATGAGGTCATTTCCATTCCAAATTCTCTCTTCTTCTTGTCAATTCAAATTTGAACAATTTACAACAATTTTCCACTTGTTCAACATTGAATGAAATTTCATATTCAAAATTATCCGACACTAATGCACAAGGATTAGATATCTTTCGATTTGAATCTAACCATAGTGTAATTTAAACAAAGTAAAGTGGGAATCAAAGGTAGCATGAAACTTTGAATCATTTGTTCCATATGACAATACCGGTTAGAACACACGCAAGTATCACGTGTTCTCAAATTTCTCAAACTCGCTTAACGCTATTATGGCATTGCGCTTATCCTTTTCAACAA
>CAIGRF010022346.1:0-15903 GCA_903798235.1 Fraxinus ornus
TCAATCAATAAACAATAACGAAAAACTCCCTGAAAAACTCCTGGCACTTTGTCAAGTAATCTACTATAAATGATTCAAACAACTTATAGTCTACCAGACTAGACACTCGTACTATCTGATCTCTCAATTGTACACCTTACAGCTCTCCCTAGATCCCGTGCTTCCCTACACCAATTCTTAGCTGATGTTGCCAAAGCTCTCTGTGAAATCTGCTACCCTGCAGCACTCCTAATCTTTTGAAATCGTCTATCTCCCGTGGATCAATGAAGAACACCTTGTTCTTCACGGACTGGAACTCCAACCAACTTTCCTTGATCTTCAGAACTCTGACCAGATTTAGAGGAAAGACAGTTTGGTATTTGGATTATAAGAACGATGTTTTTTTCACCACCAAGAACTGGTATCAATGAACCATGAAGGTTGAAAGATGAATAATAAGAATTCTCTCACAGATGAAGCTCTCACATTGTTCAACCTTAGGAAAAAACGTTCTGTGACTATTTAGTATTTATAGTTAGGTTATAAAATGAATGGGCCGGGAAAAAGCCTTTAAGTCGCGAAATAAAATTTTCTCGGATAACCATGTCACTCGAGCAAGGGCACAGCGACAATCGAGCAGCAGCCTGTCACTCGAACGAAGGAGTGGGCGATAGTCCAACGATGATGTTTCTACTTTTGTAATTCGAGCCAAACATTGGTGACAGTCTAGCGAAAATTCGCGCCATTTTTCCTCCTTTTGTCATTCTCGAACCCTAGACCTAATAACCTTATTTTCAACTATTTGCACATTACTCCTTAACTTTTTACACACAGTACAATTTAATCCTTTTTATTTACAAAATTGCCAATTACAAAATAACTAAAAACTAACAAATAAACCATAAAGTAAATTAATGAGTGTCAAACAGACACAAAGACCTACCTAAAAGAATCCCTTTTTAGTATTAATATTTAACAATTCTAGGTAGATTTACCAATATCTATAGAAGGAAAGAAAATAATATTTACATCCAAATTACACATATCACATCTTCATATTTCATTGCCATGGAGTGGAATTTCCGAAACTATGATTACACTCACTCAAGTGCTGGGTTGTATGACCATATAATATAGTTTTGCTTCTTATATTAAATAAAACTATTTTTATTTTATTGCATTTATTTATTATTGAGTATGTGAATTAAAGTGTCTATGATTACTTGTGATAATATATGTTGGGTATTTGCGTTGAGAAGTACAATATGATACAACTTATTTTTATCATAAATAATTTGTTCACTACCAATATATAAGGATTGGCACCTTGCACTAGAAGGATGTAGTGTTGCTCGATTCACTATTCGCGTTTGTGATTTATCTTTATCATAGAAATAGTCAAAGGCGACACTAGTACACTTGGAGTGTATTGAACGGATCACTTATCGAGTTTAATTCTATAGCATGGTTAAATTCCATTTGATCGCCGTGTATTTCATCTAAATCCCTTAACATAGTTATGTATATATTTTCGTGATTTTAACGGTTCTTTGATTCATCAATTGGTGAGATCAATTTGATTGGTCAAATATCTCAATGGGTTGGGAACTTAAGAATGAGCGAAGTAGGGAATATGAATTTGTGTCGGGAACCATCACCCTAAAAAATGGGCAGAGTGACTAATTAAGTATTTTCTGTTGAACTGTTAAAATTTGAGCTTAGTGTTTAGCGACGGCTAAATTTCAATATTTGTGAGTTGTTTATATGACCGTTGAGAAAATGGTACTTAAGTTAGTAAGAATAATTAGAGGGACAAAATGGTCTTTTATACTCGTACCTAATTATCGAATCTCGAAATGGGATAAAATATATATACGGCAGGTTAAAGGAAAGTATTACATATTTATTGGCTTTTGTGATCTTATATATTCCTAGAGTTCAATCTTTTGTCTTTAGTGGAAGAAACAAAAACTAATAATTAGATTGGGTGATCTAGGGTCGACTAGACTAGATCTAGTTATTGGAGCTTGCATAATATATGTCCGATTAGATCCCTGTGGTAGCTCTATAAAGTAATTAAACTTAATTACGATAATTATAATAATTTTGGACTTAATTGTAATTACAATACATTTTTGTACTTGTAATTACTAAAAAAGCTGTAATCTTACTTATAATTGTAATTGAAGTTCTATGACTACATATGTAATTAAATGTAAACTAATTAGATTTGGACTATAATTAAGACTCCCAATTGAATGTGGAATTATTATTGTGTAAGGATTAGAACTATTCTCTCTATAAATAGAGACTAGATAAAACCTAAAATTCCAACAACAATAATAATACATAATTCCATAGTGTTCGAATTTGAAGAGAGAGAAAAGTGAGAAAATTATACTTTTTTTATAGTCTAATCTAAGAATTAGTTTCTTGATTTAATTAAAAGAATGCGTCTACCCACCGGTATAGTCTTGACTTTGGAGAATACCATAGAAGACTTGGAGGTTTGAAGTATCAAGTTCTTGCAATTAAAAACTGAAAACTCGTGATCCAAAAAGTTAGAAGTTCATGATTCAGAATTAATTCAAAAATTAATCATCGAATTTAGGTAAAAAAAATCGAACTCTTTATTCTTGATATAACATACATGTGAACATCTAGACGATCTTGTTTATTGAATTAAAAAAAATCTCAATAATTCTTCTTCCGCATTCCAACATCAAGTTTTGGTTAGATCCACTCAGTTTTGGTTACATAAGACCCATTTTCATGGTTGATAAATTTTAGAATTCTCAAGTATATGTAGTGGTGGCAATCGAGTCAAGCGGCTCATCGGCTAGCCCGCTCGGCTCGTACTGTAGCGACCCACAAGCCGCTCGGACTCGTCAAAAAACGAGCCCGAGCACGAACCGAGTAGGCCGGCTCAGTAGGTGAGCCACGAGCCGATCAGCTTGGCTTGGCTTGGCTTGGCTCGACCGGGCCGAGCTCGTCCACAAGCAACGAGCCGAGCAGAAGCTCGGCTCGTTTATAACGAGCTATGAGCTCGAGCTCGTGGGCAACGAGTCGAGCCAGCTCGGCTCATTTGCCACCCCTAAGTATATGCATAGCCCTAAAAGATAGAACTAACAACAAAATATAGAAGGCACTTTCAATTTGCAATTCCCTTATGTCTTCACTTGAACTTATCCAAATGGTAATGGGAAAGTAAAGTAACATTTACTGAAACAAAATATTCTGGCCATTGAAACAATTTGGTCGCATTAGTATAATCACGTGGGAGCAAAATCAGTCAAGAAAAAATAGTTTTAAGCAATATGTTGGAAATTATGGATCGAGGGTCGCACGTGTGGGGTAACCTGTGACCTAAGTTGCAAGATACAAAAAAGGTTGGATGGAGTGATTTGAACTTGGAATTCAAATCTATAACTCCCTATAACCTTTTTTAACTCCCTATATAACCTCTAATCATGGTCTAGGATGAGAGAAAAAATGATAGCAAGAAAAAGGTGTAAAATTCACATTTGAAAATGCACCAAAATTGGAAAGAGCCTGAAATCGCTATTTTGGTATGAAAACTCATAATATTAGACATTTAGATTGTGGATAATAATTCGCTTCCATTGTGATCAGGATTGAGATCATTGGAGTGCTAAAATATAAAGAATTCAGACATGAAATCGTAAGATGATTCAACCACACAAAAATCTTGGATTTCATCATTTCAAGTAAGAATTCTTGAACCAAATTTATACTCAAGCATGTTGCGATTTCTTTCACACTAGATAACAATTCATTTAAACAATATAAAAATGAGTAATAGAAGAGAGATGACTGAAACTGTTATTGAAGTTCCCAACATTCTTTTTCATCTTCATCTTTGAAGCCAACAATATACAAAAACACACAAGCATGCACAGGAATTAAAACATGCACTACATCATTTAAAGCATAAAGTCCAGCACAAATTAAATTTAAAAAATGAAGATAATTTGACGTAGCGTGAAACAAGAAATTCAAGTAAAAAGCTCAAGAACGCGAATTTCGGAATCCACCAAATTATAAAAAAATTAAACTCGAGAAATTTTATTAATGAAAGGTAATAAAAAAATAACGACACAACCCTCTATTTATAAGGGTTTATATGAAAACATAGTTTAATGGGACTAAAATTAATGAAAATCTAATTTAAACAAACTAAAATTTAAAAAAGAATTTGAAATAGACCAAATGATAAAAAGAGCGCTAAACATTTAGAAATTAGTTTTCGAGTCCTAAACGAACTTGGATGAGAATTTTTCGTATCGTCGTCTTCCAGAATATTATTATGAGCCCAAATTGAAATTCGAATGTTCTCTCTGCACTATTATTTTTTTCCCATTTTGATCCAATCTTCAACAATATATTCTACATCATTCTCTTCCACCTATAAGGAACTCGACCCTGAGTTATAATTTGGACATAAAATCTCATCATCTTTATACAACTCAAACAAATCTGTTACATTGAACGTTCGAGAAATGCCCATAGAAGCTGGTAAATCAATAATATAGGTATTGTTGTTAATCCTCTTAAGCACTTTGAAAGGCTCATAATTTCTTGGTTTCGGCTTATTGTAAGTACCAACTGAAAATCTCTTTTTCCTCAAAAACACGATCACTGAATCTCCTTCCTGAAATTGTTTGTCCTGACAATGTGAATCGCCGATGCCTTATACTTTGCATTAGTCTTTTCCAATTTATGATTTACTTCATCACGGACTACAGCACCTCTTATGCCATATGTTCAGCTGCAACACTCTTACTATTGCCCTTATGCAAATTCACCAATTCACAACATGGTAAGGAACCTTTGTATACCCAGCAAATAGTGCCTTTCCTGTAGCACTATGAACTGCGCTGCTATATGCAAACTAGACCTGAGGTAATGCAAGATCCCATTGTTTGGGCTTATCTCCACAAATACTTTGAACCATATTTCCAAGGGTTCAGTTAATGACTTTGGTCTGTCCATCAGTTTGAGGATGGGCAATACTGCTTCGATTCAAACTCGTCCCAAACAACTTTCATAATGTAGTGTCTCACAAACTTTGTATCCTGATCTGATGTGATAAACTTAAGAACTCCATGCAGTTCAACAAATTTCTTGAAAAAAAAGTTGGCAATATGCGATACATCTGAGGCCTTTCGACAAACTATTAAGTGAGCCATCTTAGAGAACCTGTCAATCGCCACAAAAAATAATCTATTCTCGATTGAGTACGAGGTAACGAAGAACAAAATCCATAGCAAGATCTTGCCATATGCTTTGAAGGACCGAAAGTGGCATGTACAACCCGGTATTCTGCACTTGACCATTTGACACTGAAAAGTATAACATTTTCTAACTATAACGCCAACATCTCGCAATTGTGGCCAATAGTACCTAGCTTTCAAACTGGCTATTGTCTTGTCAAGCCCGAAGTGCCCACTTAGACTTCCACCATACAGATCTCGAATCAAATTTTCACGTGGAGATGAAATGGGAATACAAAGCTAGTTGCCCTTGAACAAATATCTATTACTGATATAGAAATCTGTTGCTGCTTCACGATTCACACACTTGCTCCAAATCTCCTTTAAGTCGGGATCATCTGCATACAGTTCCTTCAGGCACTCAAATCCAATAATTTCATGTGTCAGTGTGACTAGCAACAAAGTTCTCCAGCTAAAAGTATAACGACTCTATTCGAACTCCCAGATTTATGTTTAATCACAAAAAGAAATTTCTGGAGGAAATTCACCCACCGAGCATGCATTCTGCTGATATGCTTTTGTTTATGAATAAACTTCAGGGCTTGGTGATCACTGAACAACACAAACTCATTCTGTATGAGGTATTGTTCATATTGCTTCAAAGCCATCACCACTACATAGAATTCCTGCTCATAAGTACACCACTGTATAGAACTCCTACTCATAAGTACTCCACTTTTGCCTAGCATCACTCAACTTTTCTGAAAAGAAAGCCATGGGTCTCTTCTCTTGGGAAAGGACAACCCCAACACCCACACCACTAGCAGTACACTCTACTTCAAACATCTTCTCGAAACTTGGCAAGGCTAATACTTGAGCTATGCACAATTTTTCCTTGATGAAGGCGAAACTCTTATCTTACTCTTCTCCCCAACTGAATCTCTCCTTTTTTTAAACATTCTATGAATGGTGCCACAATAGTGCTAAAATTCTTGATAAATCGCCTATAGAAAGTTGTCGAACCATGAAAGCTTTTTACTTCAAAAACTGATTTTAGTGTTGACCAATCTCGAATTGCTCTTGTCTTCTCTTTATCCTCCTGTAGACTCTCTTTACCAACCACAAGTCCTAGGAACAACAGCTTAGGCATATAGAAAGTTCACTTCTTCAGGTTCATGTATAGTTGATTCTCCTTCATAACATCTAGGAATTGCCTCAATTGAACCAAGTTATCTTCTTTAGACTTGTTGTAAATGAGTATGTCATCAAAATAAATCGCAACAAAAGACCCAATGAAAGGATGAAAAAAGTGGTTCATCAATCTCATGAAGGTACTCGAGATGTTTGAAAGTCCGAATGGCATCAACACCATTCGTAAAGTCCATCCTTACTCTTGAAGGCAGTCTTCCATTCATTCCCAAGTTTAATGTAGATCTAGTGATAGCCACTGCGAAGGTCTAAAATATCTTAGAACCCTCAAGCACATCTAACATGTCCTCCAACTGTGGAATGGGAAACCTGTGCTACACTATGATCTTGTTGATGACCCAAATGTCAACACACATGCGCCACTTTCCATCCTTCTTTGGTACTAAGAGAACAGGTACTGTACACTAACTCATCCTCTCCATTTCCTCAACAGCTCCCTCAGTATCTCAATCTCCTTTGGACTCATTCGATAATGAGGTAAATTTGGAAGACTAGCCCTAGGTATCAAATCAATCTGGTGATGAATATTCCTCATATGAGGTAACTCATTAGGCAATTCATCGGAAACAAAATCTTCAAATTATACCAATATTTTGTGCACTTCAGACGGAACACCCTCATCTTCCTTATTTACTGTAAAAAGCCCATTAACTACAATTGGATAAAAATAGTCAGACTGCCTTACTGAATATGCATTGTCCTTCTCATCACTTGTAAAGGTCAAGGAGCTCTCAGTTCGTTGTTGAGTGGAATTCTCCTTCTGCTTAAGAGTAATCATAGCAATCTTATGACTGCCTTATTTAAATAGTACCAAATTATCACGCCCTTTGAGAGTTGAATCCACATCAAACTTCAATGGCCGACCCAATAGAATATGGCCAGCATCCATGTCTATGACATCATATGAATTTCACCCTTATAATGCTTACCAATGAAAATGGGTACTTTGCAAGTCTTAACGACTCGAATAGAGGGACCTTTCTTCACCCAACCAAGGGAATAAGGATTAGGATGGTTCTCAGTTGGTAATTTCAACAAATTCACCAACCTTTTGGATACGAAGTTCTCACAGCTTTCGTTGTCGACAATAACTTCCCACAACTTATTTTTGATAGAGCAAAGCGATCGAAGAATGTAGTGACATTGCCCTTCCTCCTTAGGTGACAAAAGGATCTATTGTAATACCAAAGTAAGCCTCACCATACCTCCTTAACGGCAAACTCAACTTCTGTATATTCATCTTCCATCACAATATATTATTCCTCATCGATTGTCTCCGACTCCTCCAAATTGACTCGCTTTCTTTCTGGACAGTTGTTGGAACGATGCCCAGGTTTGTAGCATTTATAAAAAAAATATCTCATGTGGGCATAGCACATGGATTTGCATTTTGAGGTGTGCTTCGGGTTTGACCTCTGTTTCCGAATCGACCATTGTTGTCAACATTGTTCCTATTGGAGTTGGTTGAAATTTGTAATGGAGCCTTCCCTTTGTCCAAAAGAATAGACGATAATGGTTCAACAGGTCGGGAACTCTCTTATAGGTTGTCACCATATATCAAATTCCAACATCTCAGCTTTTGTCGCCGCCATGTTAATGGCTTCCAACAACGTCCAAATATTCTGCAACTCAATTCTATCTTGAAGAGTCACATTCAAACCACTGCTATACTTGGCTACCCTCTGATTTTCAAATTCTAGCAAATTATTCCGCCCTGCCAATCGCATAAATTTGTTGGTATAGTTCGATACTGTATGACTGCCTTGCTTGCATAATCCAACTTTTTCTGTCTCTTACGAGTATTCTGTAATTGATCCCACCATACTGTTGCTGTCGATGTCAAATGGAACTCCACCATCTTAACCATCTTGTCCTCCGACACATCGATAATTTTGAAAAATCATTCAACCTTCATCAACCAATCCAAAGTCATCGATTTTCAAGTTACCAAAGAACGAGGGAATATCTGCTTTAATCTGAAAATCATCAAATATATTTCCATTTTGATGATTACGCGATAGCACTTCGAACTCCTCATTTGACTCTGATTTGCTTTCTTCTACTACTCGTCTCATATTATTTCCTCCCCAAACTACAGACTCAGTGATATGTTCATCATTGATTACCTATTGTTCATTCTGCCCATTGTTTCCAAGGCTCCGCAGAAACAGTTGACGAATCTCTTGGATCTGAATAGTAAGATCGTCAAGCCGTCGGTTTGTTGCGTCCAGATCTGCCCTCATAACCGGTATATAACCTATGCTTATGAATCAAAGATATAGAGACGGAAAGTCATCTCTGATAGTACTTGACACATCGCGAAACAAGGAATTCAAGCGAAAATCTCAAGAACACGAATTTTGGAATATACCAAATTATAAAAAATTAAACTCATGAAATTTTATTAATGAAAGATAATAAAAAAAAAAGCAACGAGATAACCCTTTATTTATAAGGGTTTACATGAAAACCTAGTTTATTAGGACTAAAATTAATGAAAACCTAACTTTAAAAACTAAAATTTAAAAAAAAAATCGAAATAAACTAAATGACAAAAATAGCGCTAAAAAATTAAAAATTAGTTTTCAAATCCTAATGAACTCGGATGGCCGAAATTCATCGTATATCATAGCGTAAAAGTATTACTCATATCCTCGTCCTCTTTCTGGAATACTATTATGAGTCCAAACTGAAATTAAACATGTAGGTGTTTTATACTTATAGCGTACTTCACACTTTTCTTGATCAACATAACATCGAACTTTCAAGTCTTTTTTTCGAAGTTCTTTCAAGAACTCCAAGAATATTACATTTTTTTTTTGTCTATATTTTCTTGTGTGAATACTAATGAAATAGAGAATTTAATATAGAGTTAAGCCATTTGTACCTCAAAAAGTACATCAATTTTGACAGCATCCAAGTTATGATTTGATTGGTGAAAAGGACTGTTTATTTTTTTAAACTATCTAATAGCGTGTTGATACATGACACAATATAAAAAGTGATGTACATGTAGCATGATTCTTTAATATGAAGATAAATTGAAGTTAAAAAGGAAAAATCCATTTTCTCCTTCCTTAGTCTTCCTTTATTACAAACCTTCCGATCATATAATAGATTGGAATGTATCTAGTCAATATGGATGTGATTCGTTGCATTATTTTTCTAATTGAGATGATTATGTATTCTAGTTTGTCCATTTGATTTTAGATATTTAATGTGTAATTCTTGTGACAAAATACAGTGGTTTTTGCGAGGACTTAGTGTTGCCTTTTCTACATTTTCCACCACACAGCTGTCTATTACGCCCCTTCCATCCTTCACTAATCTAGTTCCTATGGCAGAGAGTTATGAAAATTTTGTTCAATCTTTGGAGACACCCACTCCTGGACATACTTCTGCTGCCTTCACTGCCTCTCATGTCAACAGATCTGGCTGTGGCAGTGGTCGCCCCTTTCGTAGAGGCCGTGGCAATGGAAGTGATCGTTTTCCACGCACCCGCCCCGTCCATTGTCAAATTTACCGTAAGGAAGGTCATTACGCCACCTTCTGTCGTGACCGCTATCCCCGATCTTCCAACGCTGCTAATCTTGTGGAAGCTTTTACCTCATGCTCCCTCAATGACAATCAGGAGTCTGATTGGTACACGGACACTGGCGCAACAGCACACATGACTAACGATGTCTCCCAGTTGCACACGTCTGACAAGTACACTGGTAAGGATCGGGTTGTTGTTGGTAATGGTGCCTCTCTTCCTATTTCCCATATCGGTACCGCCTCTCCTCTCCCTTCTCTTCCTTTAAGAGATATACTAGTTGTGCCTGGCTTAACCAAAAATTTGATCTCCATCAGCAAACTTACTACTGATTTTCCCTTCTCCATCACATTCACTAATGATTGTTTTGTTATACAGAACCAAGTCCCAAGAGAGGTGGGGCAACCGGGCGACGTGAAAATGGCCTCTATGTGCTCAAGCGCGGACATACCTCTTTAATTTATGCTCTTTCCAATAATTGTCCTCAAGCTTCCTTTGATGTTTGGCATGCTCTTTTAGGTCATGTATCTCACTCTATTATTTCTCTATTGAATAAAAATCGTGAATTACGTGTGACTTCTTTGCTCCCGACCCCCACTATTTACTCTAGTTGTCAACTTGCGAAGAGTCATAGACTCCCATTTCAACAAAATGACAAACGAGCTTCCCATGTTTTGAATTTAATTCATTGTGATTTATGGGGTCCATCCCATGTTTCCTCTAATATGGGTTACAAATATTATGTAATATTTATTGACGATTTTTCCCGTTTCACGTGGTTTTATCCTTTGAAATTAAAATCGGAATTCCATCACATTTTTCTTCAATTTCAGACATTTGTAGAAAATCAATTTTCACCTAAAATTAAAGCTTTTCAAAGTGATGGAGGCACGGAATTCACAAATCACCTTTTTCGGACTCACCTTTCGAATTGTGGCATCCGTCATCAAATGTTGCCCTTATACACTAGCCCAAAATGGTCGTGCCGAGCGCAAACACTGACATTTAACGGAAAGTGATCTTGCAATGCTATTTCACTCACATGTCCCTCTTAAGTTTTGGGTTGATGCCTTCAGCACGGCCGCCTTCATTATCAATCAGTTGCCAACACCTACTCTTGATGGCTTGTCTCCCTTTGAGATGTTATTTGGTAAGCCTCCCGTTTACTCTAATTTTCACTCTTTTGGCTGTCTTGTTTTTCCGAACTTACGAGATTATGCATCTCACAAATTAGCTCCTCGTAGTCGTCTTTGTGTTTTTCTTGGTTATAGTATGTCTCATAATGGCTATCATTGTCTTGATCGCTCTACTAATCGTGTTTTTATCTCCAGACATGCAATTTTTGATGAACTTAATTACCCCTTTCAGGGTACCCCTTGCCCTACGTCCATGCCTGCTTCTCCCGTTAGCGCATTTCTTGAGCCCGTCCCTATCCCAGATGCCTCATCACCAGCTCAATCCAGTCCCATATCACCTCATTGTCATTCATGTTCTACCGATACATCTACTAGTTTTGTACCTATGTCTCTTTTACAGGACGCAGATGATAACCCTACTATCCCCACCATACATGGTTCTCCTCATGCCTCCGAGCCATTGCCGGCCAATCCATCTCCCATCACTGAGGTATGTTCGGGCCAGCCCTCTCAACTTGGCACCCATCTAATGCAGACTCGCGCCAAATCCGGTATTTTCAAACCCATCTACCGCTTTCATGTGTGCATGGTTCCCAACTTTGGCCTACTTGAGTCTCTTCTCACTATGCGTGAACCTAAAGGCTTCAAGTTCGCTGCCAAACACTCTAGCTGGATTGCAGCCATGGATGAAGAAATTCAAGCCCTTCACAAGAATCATACATAGGACTTGGTACCTAAACCGTCCAACGCCAATGTTGTGGGCTCTAAATGGGTTTTCCGCATCAAATACCTATCTGATGGCACCGTGAATCATCTTAAGGCCTGCTTGGTTGCAAAGGGCTACACTCAACAACCAGGTTTTGATTTCACTGACACACTCAGTCCTGTTGCACTGTCCGAGTTGTTTTATCTTTGGCTATCTCCCGTAATTGGCCTCTTCAGCAGCTTGATGTTAAGAATGTGTTTCTTAATAGGTTCCTACAGGAAGAAGTTTATATGGATCAGCCTTCTGGTTATGTTGATTCTACATATCCCACACATGTTTGCCGCCTTCGTCGGGTACTCTATGGTCTCAAACAGGCGCCCAGAGCTTGGTTTCATCGCTTCAGCTCCTTTTTCTTGGCCATTGGCTTCGTTTACAGTCAAGCTGATTCCTCATTATTTGTCCTCTCCAAAGGTGCTGACTTAATTTACTTGTTACTCTATGTTGATAACATTGTCGTCACTGGCAACAACTTGACACTCCTTGATAGCTTTATTCGTTGGCTGACTAGCGAATTTTCTACTATAGACCCTGGCTCTCTGAATTACTTTCTAGGTTTAGAAGCTCACCGCACATCTTCCGGTCTGTTTCTTAGCCAGGCCAAATATGCTCTTGATATCTTGCAGCGTGCAATTTAGTTGACTCCAAACCTCTGAGGTTAAATGGCTACAACATCTTCTTCATGATCTTCGTGTCTCATATTCGCCACCTCCGGTTATACTTTGTGATAATCAAAGCTCAATATTTCTTGCTGTTAATCCGGTCTCTCACAAGCACTCTAAGCACATTGATTTGGATTATCACTTTGTGCGAGAACTAGTGGCCTCTGGCGCACTCAAGGTTCAATATATCCCCACTCAGTTGCAACTTGCGGACATGTTCACCAAAAGCCTCGGCATACCTGCCTTCATGTTCCTACGTTCCAAGCTACGCGTCCATGATTCTGATACACTAGGCTTGCGGGGGGTAATACGGTTATAGAAGAATCTCCTAATTATAGCAACTAGATTACATTGTATTTACTACCTTGTATTGAAAATATTCTTGCCTTATTATCTGTTGTATTATTCCTATATAATGAGAATGCATCCACTAGCAAGACACAGTGGCTTTTACCAAACCCTTTCATGTAGGATAAAGGCCAAAAAGGTGTGAAAATAATCATTAGTACGGATATCACCTTTAATGAGTTAGGGATGCCTCGTTTAGAGAGTGGAAAATAGTAAGAGATCAGTAGAGACGAGCTTTCAGTTAAGGTGGAGAGAGTGAGCATCCCCATCCCATCACCTTGAGTGGGGTGGAGAATAATTCACAGCAAAATCAGCAAGACATTGAAGTAGAAAGAGAAGAGAATGTGATTGAGGAACATCCTATTGACCATGACCCGCTAGTTGACTACTAGCTAGCAAGAGATAGAAAGAGAAGACAACGTAGGGAGCCCCAAAAGGATGTCTGACTACACCATAACCTATACTAACTATCATGAGTTAGTTGATAATGAACAAATACATATGAAGAGGCTATGAAGAGTGAGAAATGTAAGGAATGGATGAGTCCTATGAGATACAAGACGAGTTCTCTTGGTAAGAATCAAACTTAGGAATTAATGCCTAAACCTAATTATAAATCTAGTGTAGGATGTAACTAGGTTTACAAGGTGAATGTAGGAACCACTACGAGTGAGCATGTGAGATATAAAACTATATTGGTAGCCAAGTGATACACACAAAAGGAATGGATAGATTATAATGAGATTTTCTTGCCCATTGTTAAATATACCACTATTAGAGTCATGTTTACTTTTGTTGTTCATTATGACTAGGAACTTAAATAATTTGATGTGAAAATTGCTTTTTTTACATGGTGATCTTGATGAGAAAATTTTTATTTATGTTGGGTTTTGAAGATAAAAATAAACTTCATCATGTGTGTTTCTTAAAAAATCTCTATATGCTTTAAAAATGTCTTTTAGACAGTGGTACAAGAAGTTTGATTCATATCGGTTTCAAGAAGAGTGAGTTTGATCATTTCTTATATTGCCAGCACAACAACACAATGATTGTAAGTATTTTCTATTTTACGTGGATGACATGTTATTGATTGGTTCTGACATGAAAGTGTAAACAGGATTAAAAGAGAATTAAGCAAAATAATTTGATATGAAAGCCTTGTGTATGCTAAAAGAATTCTTGGCACGAAAATTGATAGAGATAGGTCTAATTCTTGCTTATTTGTGCATGAACCTCCATATGTGCTTAAGGTCTTATAGAAGTTTGGTATGATTATTCGTAAACCTGCTTATGTGCGTCTTGGTTATCATTTTGTTTTGTCTAAAGAACAATCACCCGCGAATGAAGAAAAAATTACATATATGAGTAACATTCCTAGTTCAAATATGATTGGTTCTGTGATGTATTTGATCGTGTATACTAAGCCAGATTTGGTCTTTGCTGTTGGTATGTTGAGTAGGTATATATCTAATCTTGGTCCCACTCATTGGAAAGCCTTGAAGTGGTTGCTTAGGTCTTTGAATGGTACTTGTAACATGGAGTTTGTTTGTAAAGCAATTTCCAACGTCGTGAAGTTTAAGGGTTTTACTAATGCTAACTGTGATGGAGATACAAATAATAGGAAATTGACTTCTTCTTATGTGTTTACTTTGTGTGATTCCTGTCTTAGTTGAAAATCTCAATTCCAATACATTGTTTCTCTTTCCACTACTGAATTTGAATATATAGGTACCATTGAAGCCTTTAAAGAGCTTTGTGGTTTAAAGTTCTACTCAATGAACTTGGTGCATTAAATGATAATGTGAAATATATGTTTAGATAGTCAATCCGCCATTTATTTATGTAAAAATCCTGTTTTCCATGAACGAACTAAACATATAGATGTTTGATTGCATTTTATTAGAATTGTTGTATCTCAAGATGTGATTAAATTAGAGAAATTACATCCATACTATAATCCTGCTGATATGAGCATGAAAGTTGGACTATTGGTGTTATCAATATTCTCTCAATCACATGGTCTTTCACTCCAAGATGAAGCACGTTTTAATTGATAATCATTTGAATGGGGATCACATGGGTCGTAGTTCATTTGCTTGACATATCATTCCACACGGTTCTAGTTGTTTAGATTAGGATTATAATTTCAATTTTGTAATTAAAATTAAATATGTGGTTCATGCTTGTATATGGCTCTAATTTGTTAGTTTAGGATAGATTTAAATGTTTATCAGAATTTCACTCCTAGTCCTTGGCGTTGAAGCCATTCGGAATTTGTACATAAATTCATGTAGTGTATGAATAAAATGAATAACTATTCCTCATCGTTGTAGACTTAAGGTAAATTGGTACTACATCTTATATACAAAGAGTGTGTTATAAATTTCTCAAAATAAACATATCCTTGAAGTGATACCTATTCATATATAAATATGATCGCAGTTTTGAAGGTTCACGATACAATAAAAGAAAAAAAGAAAAAAAAAAACAAAGAATAATTAATTTCACTAACTATCATCGAAGTTTGAAAGAAATTTCAAATTGGTTATTAAAGCAATTTTTTTACTATACTAATCATTGAAGTTTACAACGATTTTACAAATGATCACTGAATTAGAAAAACCAATTTAAAATTTGAAGTATCGCAGACTAAACGACATTAATCCACATGGAAAAACTTGATTTACACAACTACTACAAGAAAGTTGGAGAAAAATTTCAATTCCTTCTTTAAATAGCAGGGAAAGTATAATGTTTTTGGTCTTTGAATGGAATCTTGCCCATATTATATCCAAGTAATTTTAAATGGCTAACATGTGGCGCACTTCATGACAACAAGCCAGATTATACGTCAATTTTTCTAATCAAGTGATGAATGGAATCTTGCTCATATTAAGATTGTAGTTCAGTTAAAGTGTTCCAACTTTTTTTCGAAAAAATGCGACTATCAATTTGAAATCAAAATTTGAAAATTCAGCTAGTTCACAAAACTGTCACTTTAGTTGGATTTGATCATATACATTTCAGTTTATATATA
>CAIGRF010022375.1:0-13574 GCA_903798235.1 Fraxinus ornus
CAAGCCATAAGTCGAGAATCCTTTATTTTACAAGTAAGATACTTTTCCTTTTTTGGATCTGGAGGAGGAATACTCCCATCAATATGTCCCCATAGATCACCTTTGCCTTCCACTAGTAATTGAAAATGAAAAGCCCATGAAGAGTAATTCTTCCCGATAAATCGAATGCAAACAGAGTCAATCTTATCGTTAGACATGATGAACCCGAGAATAATAAAACCAAGAAATTAATAACAACCCAATCAATTAACCACTGAAATAAGTAGCCCAAGTCCAAGCCCACCGAAAGTCAATAAAAAAAAATACACAGCACAAGTCCACCAAAAAATCAATTGGGTTGAATAAATTAAAGACAACCCAATCACACAACCACGTAAATCAGCAGCCCAGGTCCAATTTCACCAAAAATCAAATAAAATCCCAACAGCCCAAGCCCACTACAGCTGCCCAAGACAAAGCCCCAGTGCGAAGACGATGAACGACAGTAACTACGACTTCCTCCGACCAAAAACCACAACTAGGCGTGCCGAGAAAAATAAAGAACACACTAACCGAGGCGCTGAAACGAAGAACACGAAGAGGTTGCAATAATCTGAGAAGCGTAAGCAGATCGTCAGATCTCAACTCTAAAGAAAACAAATCGTCGACTTAGAGAAAACCAAGAGACGGCGACTATGGATCGACAATCAGCCACCGAACACTCAAGGGGTGATTACCACACTCCTGTCGACGAGGAATCAGGAATTAATTGATTCTAAAACAGTCCACGCCGCGATCGCCCGAAAAAGGTTAGGGCTCTCATACTATGACAAAATTGATTTCGCTGAATGAATTTTCTCATCTGTATTGCCTTGTATTTATAGAATATTACAACTATATACAATTCCAGATTATATGCGAGTTATACATGGAAACTGAATAAATTAGATATTCTCTAATAGACCCAACTCTGGTATATATATCAAGCTAATTGTCATGCTTGGAAAATGTAAGCAACTTGAGAAAGCTCATTCCTTATTTTTGGCTATGATTGACGAAGGCTACAGTGTGAACCATGAAGCATACACTGCTCTTTTGTCTGCCTACAGTCGAAGTGGTCGTTTCGACAAAGCATTTTCTATGCTTGGACAAATGAAGAACATTCATGACTTCTGAAGCACGGACACTTCAATTAGGGTAGCATGTCCGTGTCCGACACGTGTTGGACATGACTCGATTCCGATACTTCTCGGACACTCTACAGTAATCATTTTTCTTTTCTTTTTATATTAGAAATATTATATATTGTTAATTCAAAGTTATTAGCAAGTAACAAATGGTACTCATGTTTAAAATATTTCAATAAGAAAAATTAATAACAAGTATAAAACTAAATTTATATTATATAAATGAAGAGTTTTTAAGAATTTAATCAATGTGTCGAAAGACACTTCAATTAGGGTAGCGGACACGAGTCGATACCGATACTTCTCATAAACTCTACCATAATCATTTTTATTTTTATATAAGAAATATTATATGGCGTTAATTCAAAGTTATTAGCAAGTAACAACTAGGTACTCATGTTTAAAATATTTTAACACGAAAAATTAATAACAAGTATAAAACTAAATTTATACTATATAAATGAAGAGCTTTTAAGAATTTAATCAACGTGTCGATCCCGTGTCGTGTATGTACTTTTTTTAAAAATCTCGTGTCGGCGTATACGACACGTATCGTGTCGGACACACGTGTCTGTGTCGGTGCACCATACTCATGACTGTCGACCCGATGTCTTCACATACTCAATCCTCATAAAGTCTTGCCTGCAGGTTTACGACTTTGACAGAGTGTGTGATTTGCTTTCAGACATGGCAGTTCAGGCAATCAAGCCCAACACAATCACATACAATTCTCTCATCGATGCCTATGGAAAAGCAAAGAGGTTATTCTCCTTTCCTATATTAATTTCAATGTGAATGCCATGAAAAAAAGGTGGAAATGATATGAATGAGTTGTTAAAATGATTGTATGGAAGAAGGGTAAAGGGAAGGGGCATTTTTCCCTTTACCCTTCTTACCCTTCTTCAGAAGAAGGGTAAAGGGAAAAAGGCTTCCCTTTAGATAATGCAAAAGAAAGACTCAATTGCATTGAAATTCTATTTTAGAAATTTTCAGTTTTGGGTAGTAAGGAGGAGGAGAGTCACCCATCTACCGATCAGATTCACAATTCACTTCTGTAGTTCCCAAGTCCCCAGAGTTCTGTCCGCTACTTGTTTCTTTGAAATTGTCACCTTTGTTCTTTGAAATATAATACCGTTTTCTTTGAATTTGGATGACATGGTGTAGTAATTGTAACTGAGGGAACTTGTTTGTTGTCTTATTTTACATATAGGTTCACAGAGATGGAATCCACTCTTGTACAAATGCTTCGGATGCGAGAATGTGAACCCGATGCATGGACCATGAAATCCACCTTGCGAGCTTTTGGTGGCAGCGGGCAGATATATATGATGGAAAAGTGCTATGAGAAATTTTAGAGTGCTGGGATTGAACCGAACATCAAGATATTCAACATACTCTTAGATTCCTGTGGGAAAACTGGAAATTATGAGAAAATGAGTGCTATGATTGAATATATGTAGAAATTTCACTTCTTGTGGACACTGGTAACTTACAATATAGTCATAGATGCATTTGGTAGGGCCGGGGATATGAAACAAATGGAATTTTTATTTCGGCTGATGCAGTCTGAGAAGATAAAACCTAATTACGTTACTCTTTATTCACTTGTAAGAGCTTATGGGAATGCTGGGAAAGTCGAAAAAATTGAAGTTGTTCTTCGATACATGGATAATTCAGATGTTATGCTCGACACCGTGTTTTTCAACTTCTTAGTGGATGCTTATGGGATGATGGGATGCTATGCTAAGATGAAGGGGTGCTTGAGATGATGGAGAGAGGAGGATGTAAGCCTGATAAGATTACTTATAGAACCGTGATAAAAGCTTATTCAATAGGTGGAATGACCACCATGCCAAGGAGTTCCAGAATAGACTTGCTTCACTATAAAATACTACACTTACCTTGGTATGTTTTGATCATGGGATTGGACATAGCTAGGACACTGGACAGCATTAGGAAAGAAAAAGTTCAAATATTGTTCATGGTATACTTCAATCCTATTTAATAATGCGTATCAAACACGCCCTAAAGTACAAAACAGATTAACATTTGTAAATTATCACCATTTTCTTATTTTTGTGCTATTATAAATTTTTGGACAGTTTTTAGAGGAAGGGTATTGTTTTTCCGTACTGAATCTGCATGCAATTTTTGTTTTTGTTAATTATGAACATCAGTTAGTAATTTATTCAAAACCTTCTATTTCGAAGTTTCAGTTTTAATGTTGCATTTAGAATATGATTATCATCATCTGAACTCTCATCGAGAATCATTAACAGCTTTTCGTAGGAAGTTTGGACTCTACCTTTTTGATATTCAAAAGTGGATGAATTTTCTGTTTGCAATTTTACATCATCGCTTGTAGCGTATGAAATGATGGATGTTTAGACTCGACACTACCTAGAGGTGGCAATGTATATAATGCTAAATCAAAAATAACAAACAATAATAAACAACAAGTCACATATTATTGTTTCTAGATAATGAAGTTTGATTCAATCAAATCCTAATGGTAACAAAGGAAAACTCGAAGAACTCTTTACATGGATAAAAATCCTCACTGCAAGCCTTGGCAAAACGATTTATTAGAGACGCAAATAAACCTTAGTATACTCTAACTACCTAACTTGTAAATCGCGGAATAACTCTTCAATTGTGCCTCATGTACTTTTCAGAACTTCTGGACTTCGTTTCCCTCCATATGGATCACCAAGAACGAACATCGTTCTCCAATTAGAACTCTAACTGCCTCTCCCGAACTTCAGAACTCTGAAAGATTATTGGTAAATGATTAGTTTGGTGTTTGATATTTGGATCTTTTGTGTTTTGATCTTCTAGTTGAGGCAAGTGATTTAAGGAATATGTATTTTTTTCTCTGTAAGGTCTTCTCTTGACCGAAATAAAGGGTTAACCAATTTCTAGAGATGTTTGGCACGAACTATGGCTTGGGTTTATATAATATAGAGTGTTTGATATTGGTTGGGACTGTAAAATCTGTTGAAAATCGTGACCTAGGGTTGGTTGAATAATACGCCCGCTTGAGCGCTCATGGCCAGGACAGCGAGTAGTGGAGTAACTGTTAAAACCACTAAAGCGGTTTTACGTGGACTTTTTTCTTCTTGTTTCGTTTTTTACTCCTTCAAAACATACTCCCAACCCCTGATTCTTTAACCTTAATTACAACTTAATAAACTATGTTTTTGAATACATAACTAACCAATACAATTTGAACCTAACAGTGTAGGCTGTTGTTACTATCGGTACATTTATGCATAATTTAATGGTATATAGTGTTAAATACTACTTACTGTAAGATTTTGGGACTCCAATCTTCAATTTTCGGGCTCAGTTTACCACCAAACGAATCGACACCATAATAGAGAACCAATATCCCAAATCACCCACACCCAACCAGTTGCTACGGTTTGTCCACTAAGGACGGTCACTGGTTGCTCAAAAAGGGCTGGTGTTGTTAGTGTAGTAGCTTCAAGGTCAAACCACAAAGGAAGGAGGAGAATGAGAAGACAAGCACGGTACAAACGAGAAGCACAAACGGAAAGCTCAATGGAGGCACAACTTTTCTCTCAAAATCTCATGGCTACACACTTTTCACACACTAAGCAACATAGAAATGGGTAGCATAAATAGGTAAATAATGGGTTTTTAGGTTAATCAAATTAGAGGCTCAATAGGTAACATTTTAGTGGGCTACCAACCAAAAAGCCCTCCAAGTATTAGGTTGGGCTATGAGCAACATTAATTTAATTAGGTTGCTTCAAATGGCCCAAGTGAATTACGGGATAAGTTTAGACAATTGTGGTGTCGACGTTTTACTTCACTCATCGGCCGGGGCCTATGAAGTATATTACAATTAAAACCGATTAACATCATAACCCGGGATTTATTGGGTATCAAAACCCAACACTTACTCTGTAGCAGCACATCACATAAACTTTTAGCTTATTTTGGGCTCCATTTTAGAAAAATGTTTTTTTCTCTTTTGTATTTTTAAACGAAGCATACTACAATAAAATAATATTACACGTAAATCCAATTTTTTTAACCACATATTCTCCAAAAAATAATTATTTGAAAATATATTTCGTTTCTAAAATCTATTTTTAAGGGAGCCCAAGGACTTAGTTTTTTATTTTTATTTGCTTTATTTGTTCTCATGTTGTAAGTATGTTAAACGAACAATAAGACATAAGTGCGCATAGTTACATCACATTAGGTAACTATCATAGTGATATCTCCTTTTTTTTTTTTTTTTGAAATTACATCAACTTTTATTATTTTTCTTGATCGCTTGTTTCTCTTGTCAATGTCCATGTACCATGTTAGTAAAATCAAAATATTGTAATACCTTGGTTTTTATGTCTACTAATCGAAGAATAAGGTGGAGCAAACATAAGTGTTCATGAATTTGGAGAATTTGAATGAAGTTGGAAGTTGTATTGAAGAAGAAAGAAAAACCAAAAAATAATTGCAAAAGTGCTTCAACTCCTTTGAACTAAAAAAGAGAGAGGAAAGGTAAATTTGGTTGCAATTGTTCTCATGCAAGAAAAGTTATAAAATGGTGGAAAGGAAAAAGTTACGACCCACAAGTATCACTACTATATAAAAAAGCTAGTTTTGGGGTACTGTAGATGCAACAGTAACCAATGAAAAGTTACTATTCCTAGTTTTCAGTCCTCCAATTTTATAGTTTCATACGTCTTATATCCATTTTATACACATCTTATATATATATATATACACACACACACACACACACACACATGTATGTATGTATGTATATATATCCATTTCCATATCTTTTTTTTTTTCGAGTCTGCTATAAAAAACGTATTGGAGTTTGAATAATTTGATTTGTCTTTCTATTTTGAAGAATTTGATTTTATCTTGGAAATTGGTTCCAGACAAAAGCGCAAGATGTAAAACTAAGCGATTATGAAGTTCTTAAGAATTTGTGAAAGCAAAACATGATGGTATACGAATTGAGGAATATTTTCTATGTGTTGACCTTATTCATGGCCATGAATTCTTATGTATCTTCAATAACAAAAACAGTGGTAGCCATTCAATGTCTATGCTACAGGAGGATGTAACATTTTTTGTATTATATCGCTTGTTGATTGCCGAGCTTATTTGTTGTATATTTTGTCTCCAAAAGGACATGCTTGTAATTGAAACTTCAGATGATGGTAAATGTAATTTCGAACATCCAGTATTTTATTGAAGCTCATTTATTAATGTTGATTCAGGTTCAATCAGTGAATGGAAGTTTTGTTATTCTACAGATTTCGTGCTTTTATAATGAAGTGTAAATATTTGAGTAGTTGCTTTTGCTGGCGGTAATGTTGATTCAAGTTGCAATATTCAGTAAGTGAAAGATTTCGTGCTTTTATAATGAAGTGCAAAGATTTGAGTAGTTGCTTTTGCTTATATGCTTAAACTTAACATTGGATTAAATATATAGTTTTTTATTTTTTTTATTTTTTTTTAACTTTGAACACATAGATCTGCCCAGAGTTCGCGTGCAAATCATGTCTCCGTGCTGTGTGTGGAGAGTCATCTATTCCATGACTGGAACAGACGAGGATACGTGTTATATCGTTACACCACAATTTTTAACCAGACGAGAGATTTCAAGAAATGACAAGGTCTCCTCGCAGCGGAGACACGACCGTGTCTCCGTGCTGAGACTTTCTCAGCGTGCCAAACAGAGATTATAAATAAAAATGACCTGTTTTATTTTCACATTATTATTAACTCATCAATTTGTCATTAAATATACTCATCTACTTCATAAGACTATGTTTTTTTATAATGATGAATGTGAATTATTTTGGATGTTTAACAAATGTTAAATTAAATGCACTACACATATTATTATTACAAATATACAACCTTTTACACTTACACTTTACTTACAAACATTTCACTCACTCAAGAAGAAGAAGCTTCACCATCTTTACTACTTTCACTGCACCAAATCTAAAAAAAGGTAAGTAATAATTTTTTTCGCTTCGGCCTTGTCTCCGCTTTGCGCAGAGAGATCTCCACAGAGCACAAAGATCGTCTGTGCACTTAGAGACACCATGTCTTTGTGCTGCACGGAGATACGGACACCCACGTGTCTCCGCGTGCACGAAGACGCGAGACTGTGTCTTCGTACTAACATGGAGATCTGGTCTCCGTACAAGCGGAGACACGGAGGTCGTTTCTCCGTGTGCACGGAGACACGATGTTTCCGCTAAACACGCCCATTCCAAATTCTCTCTACTAAACATGCCCGTTTCAAAATTTTCTATTAATTAATTTTTCAAATTCGAATAAATTTTATTAAATTGTTTTTTTTTAATAATTTGTGCAAATGTCTTTGGAATATATACTATTTCAAATCAGTGGTTTCTGCTACAATCATTCAATTTCCAAATTATCAATATCTTAAAAATTTTGTAGAGCTTATCAACGCAGATCAACAAGCATCTTTATTGTGTAGTAATTTTCATGGATTTATATATGGAGTGACTCATAGAGCAGATGAAGAACAACAATTTAGTAGTAAATTAGTTCATGAATTCATAATAAGAGCTGTAAATTGTGGCAAAAACAATGAAGTTTGGGTGAAATTAGATAACCATTTGGCCCGCTTTAGTCTGCAAGATTTTTTTCTTATCACCGGATTACCTGGTCACGAGGTATTCGTTAATCTTGACTTCAACAATAATCGACTTAGAAATCAATATTTTTATGGTACGAAGAGAATTAGTATGAGGATTTTTTTTGAAGATTTCATCTTTCTGAACATTAAAAAGATAAATTTAAACTCGGGTTGGTGATGTTGGTAGAGTGTGTTTTGAAACCTACCGAAGATATATTGATTAAAGAACTTTAGGCATGGTTGAGCAGCTTAACGAGTTCCTTGAGTATCCATGGGGCCATACAGCATATTTTATTTTGTTACTCACTGCAAGAATCCCAACTCGAAAGAGTTCAGAGACTGCAGTAAAATCAGCAAAATGAATGTAAATATTCATACATGGATATCCACTTACATTCCAGGTTTTTTCTTCTATTCTTTTATTTTCACAAATCTTAATATAGTTTATATATAATTTATTTGACACGTTTCTAATATTTATATTCAATTATATTTCAGTATTGGATATACAAAGCTTTTCCACATATTTTACAAAAATTTGGACGTCGTAGATACAAAACATTACAGTATCCAAGAATGCATAGATGGAAGCATTTTTTACAAAGAAAAAATTAGGCAATGCTTGGCTAACGAAGTGGTAATTTAATTATTTAATTATATTTATTTATTACGTTAGATTATGCATTTAATTAATTTTTTGTCCTTCTCCAAACAAAAGTCACAACAAATCATTTAAATATTTCAATTACAAATTCAAGTGATTGCAGTCTTATAGCCTGCTGAGGAAGAATTGCAAACACTATGGTATACAATTCTTTCATTGCCATACGACAATCAACATAATATACTAGATGACATTGTGATTGGAGATATCAACAATGTAGCACAACAAATCCCAGGTAGCATTGACAACATACCTGATCCTATGACATATAGTTCAGTTGGAGCTGACCCAAATTCTACTTCTATTGGCTCCAATTATGTGACTAGAGAAGAAATGGACGAGATGATGAACATACATAAGCAGCATGTAGTATCAGATGTATCAGGTTTGTGCTTCATCTTGAAAACAAACATTGTTGAAGAATCAAGGAGATAAGAAAGCCACTACCAAGCAATTCTTCAAAACCAAAAAGAATTGTTTGAACAACATGAGAAGTGGCAGCAAGACCACTTTCAACAACAGCAACAGTGGCAACAACAACACTACCAAGACATGCAATCTAGGAAGCAAAATTATGTGGATACCAATTTGACTTCAGTGAGATCGTATATCGATGAACAAAATAGCAATATGCTGAATAAATTATCAGATTGGAAATCGAGCATGGAAGTTGTTATCACTTCCCTCCAACAGAATATTCCTGTCCATAGGAGTCCAGTTTCAAAGCATGCATTGACAACTCAACAGATTGAAGATGTTGAAAGGTTGGCAAAAGGAAAAAAAAAAGGTAAAGGAAAAGGATACAGTTTTCAACGACGGATTATCCTTTAGAAGACTATTCTATGGACAGATACACAATAATTAGAGATTTGGTAATAAAGAATCCATCTAGGTAACCAATCTAATTAACTTGAATATTATAATTTTACTTTGATTTATTTAAAACTAATTTTAATTATGTTATGCAGTGCATATTGGGATGATGGAACTGGCAATCGGTACAGAAGAGACACATTGAAAGCGATAATGGATACAACACAAGATATGAATACTGCAGTCAGTAAAGTTCATTCATCATAATAAATCTTGATACACACTTAATATATTTAATTTAAATTTATTTATTCTATTAGAATCTTGACCTGGAGTTAAAACTGTTGAGGCGGCTTATCAAAGATGGTTGCACCCTTGTTTCAAAGGAATATATTTGAGATAGAATGTACTCATTAGGTAATGATGCAGAGAAACATAAAAGAAGGAAGTGCAAGTAAACATTCACTGGATGTTATTCTTTTAGAAGAATATGTAAATGGCAATTTACCAACAGCTGGTCGTTCATGGATAATATGCAATAATCTATAAATTTCATGTTCGTATTTGACAACAATTGGTATCTCTTTCTTGTTAATTTCCACGAATGGAAATTCCAAATATATGATTGTAGCCACAATATTCATACACCACAACAGGTCATTACACATGCAAATGCAGTATTAAATGTGCTCCAAATATTGTTAGTGTCAGAGTTTTTCATTAGTCGAGATATAATGAAAAATAGAAACAAACTGATGGGAATAGACATCATACATTACGAACCTTGTGCAATAATGGGTGAGTACCATTTACTTCATTTTCTGCTTGCTTTAATTTTATATTTATGGCACTAATTTAATCTAACATAAAAAAATTTATTCGATAGGTGCAATTATTTCGCTGAAATACATGGAATGCTTCATTTTTGGATATCCAATAGAACCAGTCTCTCTAGACAAGATGACTATATACAGACGAAAGATTGCACATTTGCTATAATGAATACTTTCTACATCCTCGTTGATCTTGCTATTAATGGATAACCATATTTGCGCAAAAGAATTGCTTGAAATATCTGTTAAACTCATCTTACTCGTACTGAAGAACACAGCTGAAGAAACTCCCACAATTATAAAAAGTTTTTTGTGCTAAATAAGTTTAGATATACTATATTTTTTGCCCTATCGTTAAAAAAGTTACTTATTTACTTATAGCTAAACTATTAAACTTAGCAAAAGAAGTTGTTAAGAACTTTTTTTTAACGACAGCTTCCAAAAGTATGCACATTATTTATGTTTTACGTTCAAATTCTAATTTAGTTATAAGTTGATATTTTTGCTTTGTATCCATATGACCATCAATCACATGGCTTTCTCATTCTAGAAAAGGAGTGGTTTCAGGTACAGGCTAGAACTGCTGCTTAATCTGCTGAATTAAAGTTTAAGTGCAACACCAAAAAAGTGGGAACATAGTCTTAAATAGGTCGATTAATTTTCTAAAAATGTACTTTCTTCTAACGTTTTCCTTTTTATTTTTATGACGTGTATAGTTTCTAATCTCATCATGGGTTGAAAATTCATTTGATAAGATGCATACAGAGTTTGCCTGAGGCATGGAGAATGCTAAAAAGCATGAAGACAGGAGTGTTATTTATTTTTCCCAATGCAATGATGTGCTAAAGCTTATTTCTCATAAATATTTTTGCTTAGGTGGTAGCAGAGAAACTATCAGATGGACTAGAGAAACTACCCAAACAACTTTATTAAGAAGGGCATTGTAGCTCTTAACTTAACATCGTATCAAGTGGCTTGCCAATGCTATTATCTTGAATAACAATAGCTTTATTGTTCAAGTATGTGTAATTTGAATATTCAAGGCAATTCTTCCTTTGTTATAGCAAATCCGGAAATTGTAACAAACAATGTAGCTTTATTTTTCAGCATGTGTATTGATATATTTAAGGCAATTCTTCCTCTGTCTTCTCTTGCTTTTAAGGTTGAGAAAGTTGACAGCTCAATAGTATAGTAAGAAACAACTTTGCCACATTAACGAAAAAGTTGTTAAGTTCGCGGCATCTACCATTTGACGGCTAAAGTGAAGTTGTGTTGTGAACTCATGAAAATTGATTTGTGGAGATTTCTATTTGCACAAAATTTCAATTTCTGTATACTATTTTTTATTCAAATTACTAAGTATAAAATGTTTTTCTAGGTGCTTAAACATTTTTACTAAACAACGGAAATGTTCACTAATTTGAAGTTTTATTTACCCATTCAAAACTAGTCATTTATTTGGGACCTCCCAAAGAGCAGGAACTGTCATTCTCGACTTTTTGAAAGACATAAATTTAAAAATAATTCTTTTTGGGAGATTGTATGCATAAAAAATAAGAAAACTAAGTGAATGCATGATTTAAAATAAGGAAAATTCTTGATGAATGACATTTTTGGGGTTTGACAAAAATATTAAGATAGGTGTTACCGAGTTAAAAAAAAATGGGATGTACTCTCCGCGCATGCAGGGAGAATTCTCTTGCTCTACGTGGAGAGTGTTCGCGCTGTGTGGACACTTCTGCATTCCAATTTTTTCCCTTCATTCACATGCACTGTTTTTACTTATATTATAATATATTATATATATTAAAATAAGTTGACAACATGTATGTACTTTGTTTAATTGTTGTTCCTCCATTTTTATACGTCACCCCGCCATGCCTTTTCATTCTATTGTCCACACACATTTTCTCAATCTACTGGCACATACATTCCTTAGTCTACTCTCCTCTACTCAAAAACTTAACCTTGGCAGTTTTGACAATTATTGAATCTGAATTTCACTATTAATCTCATACTAAATTCTGAATTTTTGGTTGAAGAATTTTCAAGATTTGGTATGCTTCTCTTTCAATGCAATATGTATAATGTATTTCTATGCATTTATTCAATGCAAATATAATGTAATGCTAAGATTGGTTATGACTCTGTATTTGTTCAATTATAATGTATCAAATATGTAAAATGTATCGCCAAAATCCAAGCTTCTTAAAATTTTACCACCACACTTTTTCATTTTTTTGTTTTAAATTTACAGGCCACTGCCTGTTGCAAAGACAAATTAGACTTCTTAAACTTTTCGATGTTTATGCAGCGTACATCCCTGGTTGTTTGGTTGTTCAAATGCTTCACTAAAATTTTACAGTATTAATTAACCACATGATTAAATGAAGACTGAGTTGCAAATAACCCATAGTTGGTAACAATTGTGCATTTAAACTTGGAATCTAACTTAAATAATTAACAAGAATTAGTAAGAAAACTGACAACCACAATAAAAAGTTTAATTCTCTATTTTTTATTCAAGGATATCTGTGGCTTCATTATATTTCCATCTACTAACTTACATAATTTAATTTACAATTTAGCATTGGCGGGAATCAACAAGAAAACAGAAATTACCTCAAGGTGATAATGAAAAGTTTAATTCTGCATTTTGTATTCAAGCATAGATCTATGGCTTCATTATACTTATTATGTATCTTTACTAACTTACATAACTAAATTTAATAGTAGATACACAAGCATAAAAAGAATCATGAGGTGAAAGGTTGTCACAATGTTTAGAGAAGCTGTAAACAAGAAGTACACTTTTGCTAGGACATCAGTAAAGTAGTATAAAAAGTACACTTGCTAGGACAAAACTTATGAAATCGGCTTGAGTCTCTGAGAATCCTCCTAACTCCTGACTTAGAATCGAGATTAATATCTTTTTATTTTGAAATTAAGTTAATTTATTTACTTTCGTAAATTTATGTGTCGCTTACCATCAAATTCTAAAGTCAGAAACATTTGTATTGTTAATTATTTGTCATGATGGGAAGAAAATGTTGGATCCTTACACCTGCATAGCATGATATTCTTCAATGCATATTTGATGGAGGGAATAAAACTCCAAGCAATGCAGAAATTGTACAAATAGTCTCTCGATTATCGAAATAATATTCATATCTCTGAAAAAATGTTCGTGATTGGTGATATTAAGGAAGAATTATGAATATAGATCTTTTTCACATTAAAATCACTCTCTTTCATCACTTATTTTCTTTTCTTTTCTTTTTCTTCAATCATTCATTTTTTTCATTCTTCTTCTTTTGTTTTTCTTGCACAATGTAAACTCCAAATTATACATTAACACTGGAACTCCCGGAATTGACATAGAAAATTTATTCCAATTCACCAATAATAGCACAACCATAAATCTTGAT
>CAIGRF010022385.1:5298-16895 GCA_903798235.1 Fraxinus ornus
TTTTTTTTTTTTTTTTTTTTTGATTGTTGCTATTAGGTATTACTAACTTCTGAGAGGGGGTGGGTGCTACAATAGAAGGAAAGAAAAAGTTTATGATGTTCCAAGGGCATAGTGCTTCAACTTTGTATTTTCTTCTGTACAGTAGGCTCGTGTCTCCTTATCTGTCTCTGTGGTTTTTGAATTCGTACGATAATTTTCCCTGAGATTTGTCTCTCAGCATATTTTTGATAATGCTGTTTGGTTAATGTTCATGTAATGTTATGTGCATTGGCGGTCTGATTTGGTTAGGAAACTCCTCACCTATTTAATAAGCTTTTCTGTAAACTGAATCATTCTTCGTTTTAATTTTATCTGCAAATTAATCCCTTGAATTTGAGATTAAACTTAATAATACTTGACTAAGTATTATGAAAATGGTTAAGATTTGTCAAATTGGCCTATATGTATAAAAGTATGGATTAATTAATCCAGGATAATCTGTAAATAAGGCACTTACATATGAACAGTGCATCTTTCCTTCTCTTTTTTGTCACTGACATCCATGTCAGGTATCATATTAGTTACTGCAAATTAAACGCTAATGCTGATTACCTTATTAATGCAGATATCTCCAGTGGTTGATTGAGGAACAATACTCTGATGACACTCGATTTCATACTACGTATGCACTTTTGCTTGCCAAGTCAGCACTTGAAACTTATGAGATGGAACTATCAACTCAAAATTCTGTTGCCGGCATGCTAAAAAATGAGATGTATGTTTCTGAATTTGGAGAAGACTCAATCTTTGAAACTTCTGTTAGGGAGAGATTGCAGATATTTTTAGAGTCATCAGACTTGTATGATGCAGAAGACGTCCTTGATTTGATAGAAGAATCTGAATTATGGCTGGAAAAGGTTTTCTATGATTCTTTAAGTCATCTTAGGTTTTGCTTGTTGCTGTGCGTTCAGATCCCTTGAGGCACTTGAGCAGTTGAAAATGATTTCCTTTCAAATATTTTACTGTTAAGCCACTGAAGATGATTTCAATTCTCATATTTTCATGACTGACGTAGCATCATGATTTTTGACAGGCTATTCTTTACCGGAAGCTTGGTCATGAAACATTAGTGCTTCAGATTTTGGCCTTGTAAGTTACAGTTAGTTGTCAAAGTGATTGTATACACTCCCTCTCCATTCTCAGTCCCTGAAATTGCTAATAGATGATTCCAATCTTGTCCGTTCTATCAAGTGCCTATGGTTCGATTTTTGTACATTTGATTTCTATATAGCTAAATAGCAACATGCTGTCAATTCTAATTATAATGCACTCTGTATATGTCGGTAGAGTATAGCATGTGAAATAAATGATTATTTTATCACCTATCAAGATAAATGATGAAGGTGACAAGTTAGTATTTTGAACTATAATGTACTCTTTAATTATAGAAGAGTTGAGGGTTATAATTGCTCAGCTAGCATGTATAATAAATGACTATTGATCAGGACGTAAAACGATATTGGACATTTACTTTATCTCAGGAAACTGGAGGACTGTGAAGCTGCTGAACGATATTGTGTGGAGATTGGTAGACCAGATGCTTATATGCAGTTAGTTCACCTGTCTCACTTTCCAGTTCAAAAGAATGCCGTTAAAAGAACTTTCCTCATATATTACTTTCATGTGTATGTTATATCATCAGGTTACTTGAGATGTATCTGGATCCAAAGGATGGTAGAGAGCCCATGTTTAAAGCTGCAGTTCGCCTTCTCCACAACCATGGAGAAATGCTGGATCCCTTGCAAGTCCTGGAGGTACAAGCTCTATTTCTCCTGCTTCCACTTTACGCTTTACGGAGGACGCTTGGAATGAAATCGTTTCTGTTACATATACTGGAAACAATTTAGTATCACAACTATTTCCTTTGTACTTTAATTTAATGCATTTAGTTTTGGGTCAAGGAGTCCACCCCCTGTCACAGAGGCAGAAATCCTGCTTTCAATTGCATGCTGAGCATATTCCCTTATTTATTTTATGATTGTTGTGTAGAAAAAAACAATTAAGTGAAGGAGAATGAGTAGGATAAACTTCATTTTGTAAACGTAATAATTACAAAATTCCACTGAAACTAATAATTATTGTTCTTCTCTGCCTAACCAACAATGAATGGTTGCACAAAGACCGCTTCAAATTGCACGCTGAGCATATTTCTCTTATTGTGTAGACAAAACAATTAAATGAAAGAAAATTGTTAGAATATAGATTAATTTATTGAACACAAAAATTTCAAAGGTGTGCTGAAACTAATAATTTTTATTCTTTAGGCCTAACAAACAATGAATGGTTACACAAAGCCAAACATAAAAGAAAATTTATTCTTATCTTAAGGGGTCATCTTTTCAAAAACTACGGTTTTCAGCAGGGTAAAGAGGAAGTGACTCAAATTTAAGAAAGGTTGTTTGCATGAACAATATTTGTCACTGTTATCTTTACTTGGTTTTTTGGTCGACTCTTCATTTCGTGCTGAATTGAACTTTCTTTTGCAGAGATTGTCTCCTAACATGCCACTCCAGCTTGCCTCGGATACAATATTAAAAATGCTGAGAGCTCGACTTCATCATCATCGTCAAGGACAAGTATGTTTTGGATGTGTTGCTGCCAATAGTTTATTTAGTGTTACCATAAGCTTCACATCTCTTCTAGTATGATATAGAAACATACATTCTTTGTAGAAAGTTGGTTTTTGGCCATTTCAATTCCTCTTTTAAAATTTATCATTATTACTTTTGGATTAATTATTTCTTTTGAATCATATTGTTGGATATTAAGTGAGTTGGCTGGTCATTGGAATATCTAATCTAGGATATTTTGCCTTCGAATTTTTGCTGTTAAAATGATTCCGTTATCTCCTCTACTCATGGAGATATCTTTGGTGAATTTCCAGCCTTAGATTTTGTTCAATGTACACTGCTATTTCTAGCCTTGACCTTCTGTAACTTTTTACGTTTTCAGATTGTGCACAATTTGTCCCATGCTTTGGATGTTGATGCGAGCTTGGCAAGATTGGAAGAAAGGTCGCGTCATGTTCTGATTAATGATGAGAGTGTCTGCAATTCTTGTCATGCTCGTCTTGGAACTAAACTATTTGCAATGTACCCCGATGATACCATTGTTTGTTACAAGGTTTGTGATGTTGGGACCATTTGTCCTTTTTTTTTTTTGTATTGCATAATCGTTTGTACGCCAATTTAGCTATATATGTGTAACCTTCGTTCCTTCATCTCAAAAGAAAAACACCTGTGTATTTTATTATACTACCTCTGTCCCATAAAGATGGGCTTGGTTTCCTTTTTCGTCTGTCCCAAAGTATATGCCACTTTCTTTGTTGAAAGTATAGATTTTTTTTTAATTTTCTAATATGCCCATATTTCCCTATTTGACTTCCATTAAAACATAACTCTTTATTTCTCATATTCATTTTCAACAACACACTCAAAGAAATATTTTATCCGTAAAACCAAAACTTTTCCCTACTTTAACCACATATTCACAAAAAAGTCATTATTCAAACATCAAACAAATGATATACTGTTTTATGAAAAAATTGTTGATATCTGGAAAATACTCACATGCTTACACTTAAAGTTGATCAAGTGGCAGTTTTTCACAAATATAAACTACTTTCTTGTAACCTAAACCATGTTGTTCTCCATTCAAATGCATTAAAATGTTGCAGTTATTTTCAAAGCATGAGTAAGAGCCATTTTTCTTAAATAGTGAATCTATGAATTATTTTACTTAATGAATAATCTAATGCATGTCTTAATATCAGCTGATTGAGACAGTTTTCTTGCAGTGTTTTCGTCGCCAAGGTGAGTCTACATCTGTCACAGGTCGGAATTTTGAGAAAGATCCTTTGGCTAAGCCCGGTTGGTTGGTGACTCGGTGATCATGCGAAATGTGTACTTGAAATTTACACTCAGTGGATGGTGTCAAGGTACGAGATGATTTTAGGCCCCTAACAGAGCGGAGTTGTTGATGATGAGAGGAGTTTTTATTTTTGAGCAAGTCACCCGTGTTCAATTTTTTTTATCAGCAGTTGGCTCCGTTACTACCCTTTTCCTGATTTGATGGAGTCCATTAGATTAGCTCTCTGGATGTTATGGAACAATCGTGTAAATTGGTAGTTTCACATGCTGGAGGTGAAGCATTTGGCCCGTAAGTTGACAGCAACATAATGACATATTGCTGCAGATGCATGCTCGAACATATTTGCCGAGAGATTAAATTCGAAGAGAAGGAAATCAGTTTTGGGTCTTTACACTATGATGTATAAATGTTGTAACATATTGAATTGGCTGGCAGATTTGTGTTTAAATGATGATCCTGTATAATTCCCTTCAGTATTCGGAAATGTAAAAAGGAAATGGGTTCTCTTAACAGGGTCCCCGTTTTCTCTTTCAACAAATGCACAGTTTCTATTCATTGTTCTTTTATCTATTATTCACAATAAGCATTGTCATTCAATTATTGTTATTGTTCTTTTGTTGGTTTGTAGAACTTCATGTGACTAGTTGTGACAATCTTACATGTTCCTTGTTTACAGATTGAAGAGAGAGAATCCAAGAAAAAGCCAAATCCTAGAGCTCACATACAATAACAGCCATCCAACTCAGCTTTTTATGCTAAATCTTTCCTTTCCTCTCTCACTACCACTACTACTTCCTGCCCCAAATCTAAAACTCGTATCTCCGTATTTGGCATTTCCACAAAATTCCTTTTACCCTTCGCTTTACATTTCATTCCACACCGAACTGTATAAAATCAAGAAAAAAATGTCACAATTCCTACAAGCCTCCCCAAGCCCATTTTAACACCAGAATCAGGAAATCAATATGCCACAAGACCAAGGGTTGCCAGCATTTTATGCCTATCAAATTCTCCTTCAGAGCACTCTTCTTCACTAACGGCCTTTTCTGCTGCACTTTGTACTCTCATTCATCCTTTTATCTTCTCCAATGCTCCCGGCATCGGCTGACATCTCCGGTCTCACCCCATGTAAGGAGTCGAAGCAGCTTGCCAAGCGTGAGAAACAGGAACTCAAGAAGCTTTAGTCTTCTTGAAACTCCATTCTCCTGATAGTGCTCCTGCTCTTGCCATCAAGGTCACCATGGAGAAGACCAAGCGCAGGTAATTCACATTCTTCTTCCACTTTTAAATAATTATAAATAGAATTGAATTCAAACAACTGAATCGGCCTGTATACGTATAAACTTTGATGATTTTAGAAACAAGTATTCGAGCACCACAGGCAGACTGACTCTCGATCGGAGTCGACTTACTTGGTTGTGGACCAGTGTTTGTCTCCTCATTCAGTCCTCGGACTTGACTGTACTGACTCTTTTAACATAGGTAGTTTACTGACTGACCAGTTCTCAAACAAGATCAGATTCCTGGTCAAATAATGGAATGACTACATGATTGAATCATAAATGTGTTCATAATGCACAGGTTTTAGAATTATGGTAAGCAAGGACTTTAGTGTGGATCAGACGGTTTGCCTCATTTGATCGTGAGTGGGGATCAGAGACATGGGGGTGAGTTCATCACACCAGGAATTCTTTTCCTATACATTGCTGGATTGATTGGGTGGGTTGGGAGGAGTTACTTGATTGCGATCAGGAATGACGAAACCGACTCAGAAGGAGATTATCATTGACGTTCCATTGGCCAACAAGCTTATCTGGAGAGGCTTCAGCTGGCCTGTGGCTGCCTACAAAGAGTACTTGAGTGGGGAACTAATTGATCCTAATGTCTAATTTTATTTTCAGGTGACAATCTCTTGTTACGTTTACATTGTGCTACTCAAGATTGTTTACATGCTAAACCTCTGGACATTTGTTTCTGGTACTTGATCTACTTAGACAATTTGTTTTGTAAGTAGTATTAGATAGGACTTACTAGCACGATGGATAAGATTTTAACTTGTTTTTCTTACCCTCTTATGTCGAGTCTTATCATTCTAATCAAGTTAAATGTCATTACATTGTAGGCGTGGGTTGGGGGAGACGTCTGTTACAACCAGATATTGTATATAATGGCTAAGGTAGCTTGTTCCACTACCATATCCAAGTCAAAAAATGGCTTGGTAAGTGGCATGGTGTTGGAAGGAGAGCCACTGTTAGAAAGCTTGTCAGAGGAGCACGACCTCAGCGTGGGCTGCTGCCAACTGGGTTTGAAGCACGATAATCTGTTGTTGCAGAAAGGAAACCTTCCCAAAGCAACCGTATATGAGGTCGCGCATTTGCTTCATAAACTATGCTACTAACTCCTCCTTGCTTGTGCTCTGCTAACTCCTGCAATTAATTCTCACAATTTGGAAATTACGTCATGGTATAAATAAAAACTAAAAAGACTCAGGTGTAGAGATAAAATATAGATTACAATGATTTGTTACAACCCACAATGCAGAATAATATCACCTGAAGTGATAAATCTTTTCAAGGCTTCTTCAATACCATCAACAAGTAAGGACATGTTCTCTTTGCTGGAATTTTAAACATTATAAATTCACCGGAAGCTAAATTCTCCCTAATGAAGTGATGCTTCACCTCAATATGCTTTTATCTTTCATGATACACATGATTTTTACACAAGATCAACACTCTTTGACTATCAATAAAGATTATAGTATTTGCATTCAAGAAATCCAATTCACATAATAGGCTTTTAAACCACATGCATTTTTTTACAACTTTAGTTAATGCAACATATCTTACATCAGTGCGGGAGAGTGTGACTATAGATTGCAACTGTGATTTTCTAGTGATAAATTATCACCTAATAAAGTAAAGAAGTATGAAGTAGTATATTTCCTCTTATCTTTATCCCCTGCAAAGTCAGAATCTACATAACCTTTTAACTTTAATTTATCACTTTTTTTTTTCAAACGTTGATCCCTTGTTAAGAGTTCCAACCAGGTATCTCAATAGTCATTTAAATGCAATCCAATGAGGTTTACCTGGATAAGTAAGACATAAACCTAATCAAGAAATTAACTTCATATGCAAGGTCCGATCTCTTGGTAATCTAACTACATATCACTGAACCAATGGCATTATCATAAGGAACATTACTCATTTCATGCTTTTCTTCATTTTAAGGTATTGTGCAGAAGATAAATTTATGTGTGTAACCATGCCAATTATTTTCCTTACTTCTCCTAAGTCTTTCATATCAAATTTCGATTTTAAAAGGTTTTTCATCTTTATGACTTCAACTTTACTAGGATTAGTAAGCAACATGTCATGAACATATAACAATAAATAAACTTCATAGCTTATTTTTGAGTTATTATAAAACCAACATATATCAAATTCATCTCCTTTTAAAACCAATTTTAAGCATGTAAGCATCAAACATTTTATACCATTATCTAGGACCATGCTTAAGACTATGCAAGGACTTTCTAAACAATCACACAAGCTCAGACTTACCCTTCGCCTCAAACCCTTGAGTTGGGACATATAAATCACTCCATCCAACTCCCCATGAAGAAAAGGTGTCTTAACATCTAGTTGCTCCAACTCCCAATCATACTCGATAACTAAGGCTAAGACTAATTTGATAGTTTTATACTCAATGACACGTGAGTAAATCGCTTAATCATACTTCATTATAGTATATCCCTCTCTTTGAGTAAATCGCCTAGCAACCAACCTAACTTTGTTTGTTAAAAGGTCATTAGGTCATACTCCTTCCTTTAGCTTGTAGATTAATTAACAATGAACTATCTTTTGATTCAACAAACTTCCAAGTCTCATTTTTGTTTAGAGATTGGATCTCCTCTCTCAACCTTTTTCAATTCTCAGAATTTTTACATTTAACCCCTTCCTAAAATGAAACAGGTTCAACTGACTTCAAGACTTCACCTGAAACTAAGACAAACTCCATCAAATTTGAAGAGATGTATTTCAAATTGGGCCTCACTTGTCTTCTCTCCCTTTCTCTCACTAATTGGTAATCTTCCAAATTAGTACATATAGATGGTTTTTGATTAGGGACAACAATTTCAGGAATGTTATAAATTTCAAGTTCAGGTTGTTCTACTACTAGTTTTTTATCAGATTCTACTTGAGGTTGGGTTTCACTATCCTCTATGTTAGAATTAGGGTGTGATCCAAATTCTATTTGGAATCCTATTTGAAATCTATTTGGCAAATTATTGTTGAAATTCTATTTTGAAATCCAATCGGGAGTTGAGATTTATATTGAACTTGAATATGTGAAGATATAGACTAGAGAGAAATTTTCGGTGCTTTTTTGGTAGTGGCCACTAGCGTACCGCTTGAACTACGCCGTCGAAATTCTGTACAGACAGCTATCACTTGCTTGGCCTGGCGCTCGAGTGGCCGCTAGTCCTGCCCAGACCCTTTTTGCATTTTTAGCATTTCTTCCATCTATAACTCTACTTTTAGTGTTTGAAACATCATTTATATATATTTAGCTCTTCATTGTATTTTATATTTAAGTTAGACAAAGTTATAAATACAAAATCTTTGTATTCTTTCTTCATATTTTAGTGAAATCTCTTTTACTCAGCAAATTATTTTGTTCTTGTGATCAATTACTTCATATTGTGCCTATAATATCGTATTTTCTTCAAAAAATTCCTATCAGGGCATTCTGATATCATCTTCATTTTTTTCAACAAACTGGTATCAGAGCCAAATGCTTGGAAATTGTTGGGAGAGCAAGGTTTGATCAAGTCAATAGCCCGACTTGTTCTTTTGTAATGGCAACCATGAAGTATGATATTTTGTTTTTGGATCGTAACACTAAATTTTCATTATGGCATGTAAAGATATGAGTAGTACTCGCTTAGATGGATTTGGATGATGCGTTACTGGGTTTTGACAAGATGCCCACAACTTGGAAGCCAGCGGAGAAACAATGGAGGGATCGAAAGGCCCTATCTCAGATTCATCTTCATCTTTCAAATAATATTCTTCATGACGTTTTGAAGGAAAAGTCAATCGCTGCATTATGGCCGAAATTAGAGCAATTATACATGAAGAAGTGTCTAACTAGCAAATTGCATATGAAACAATGTCTATAATCTCATTGTATGACATAAGATACACCACTTGAAGATCATCTAGCTATTTTTAAGGAAATTGTTGATGATTTAGAAACCTTCGAGTTTAAATATGATGAAGATTTGAGTTTGCTTTCATTGTGTTCGCTGCCCACTTGACACGTTTTTATATAGTTGTGAAATTCTCACAATTGAAGAAGTTTATGATGCTCTATATTTAAAGGAGAAAATGAATAATCTTGTTGGATCTGAGGTTCATGGAGATGACCTCGTTGGATGGTGGTTGTGCAAGGGACAAAGTAAAGTCTAACTTCAAATTTATTAAATAAATGATTGTTATAAGTTGTACAATAAAGAAAAATTGGCTGCAAATCAGCAATAAAAAACTTCAGGGGAGCCAAAATTGTAGAAAATTATCACAGTAATGGAGAACTTTTACTTATTTCTAACTATGACTCCAAACTTGACGAGGATTGAATTCTCGATACAACTTGTACTTTTCATATGTATCCCAATCAGGATTCATTTACAACATATGAAACAGTTTCGAAAGGTGTTGTGGTAATGGAATATAATACACCATATAGGATAGCCAGTATTGGTTGGGTTAGAATAAAGATGTTTGATGGAACATTTAGAACACTTGATGCAGTTAGACACTTTCCAAATTTGAAGATGAATCTTATCTTCTTGAGTATTCTTGATTCAAAATGGTACAAGTACACTTTTGAAGGTGGAGTTCTGAATGTTAGTAAATGAGCACATGTTTTGTTGTAGAGACACAGAAAATCCGTGTTATAAGTCTTGCAGTGTTATACAAAATTTTTGATCAATAAGCATATTTTAAGAACTCAGGTGGATTTGGAGTTGGATTATGCACCATCTAATTTGAGATCTTCTTTAAAGAATACATCTCAATTGAATTTAGAATTTATGGATAATATCGCTTTGCCACCATTATTGGTGGTGCCATTGTATTCAGTTACTAGTAACAAAATAGATATGGAATGACTGAATATCAGATAAGTTATTGAAAATATTTCCATTTGCACTTTGACCTATCTATGTAGAGGAATTTCCATAGAAATGACATTCAGTACTTGCTAGCCTTACACGACAACTGAAAAGTTATGGACAAATTATCTCACAAATGATGAGAGAAATGAAATTAAATCAAATGGTCAAAATGATAACTTATATGTATTTTTATTTGTTGTTATCAAACATTTCATGGGAAGTCCTACTCCATATCACGAAAGTTCCTCTGACGTTTTCATTAATTTAACAAGTCCAAAGCTTTATGAATTTCGATGGTATAAAGACATCTTTACCAAAGTAATGGTTAGAGAAGACTTCAATCATTCTGGAAAGAGAAATTCATTTCTAAACTTCCAAAACTCTTTGCTGAAAGAGTTGGAACTTCAATTAAAAATTAAATAATGATAACATTCCATATACTATCTTAACTTATAGTGCAATTGTAAATTACATAGATAAGAAAGGATTAGCATTATGCGATAATATAAAACTCAAAAGTGAAAGAGTTGAAAGTCGACGTGAACTCGGATCATTTAGTGAATAATATGGTTTCGAGAAAGTCGTAGCTCCTTAATAAAACAAAAAAGAAAATCCTATCCAAACATTTTGGGAAAATAATTTATTAAAGAGAAGAAAATTATTGAAACCTCAAAAAATAAAATTTTGTTAAAGAAAATTTTAAAAGTCTAGCAAAAATATAACTTGTTGAAAATGTAAACAAACATGTCGTTATTCATATAAGTGTCATGTGAAAGGAAAAATCAATAATCTTCAAATAAGTGAAAATATCAAGAATGAACTTTCAAATTTAATAAATTCAAGTTTTGAAGGAAATTTAGAATCAGACTATGAACAAGTTTATCAAAATCAAGTAGATCCGATTTTTGAAGAAAGTCAAAGTCATCAAGCTCTAGTAATGACAAAGAAATTTGTGAATGGAATGGAAATTATTGCTATTTGAAAAACAAATCAATCAATGTCCTTACCAAGGAAAAAGAAATAATTCAAGACATAATTGAGAAAATAGAAGACCCTCCATTAAAAAAATAAATTCAGTCAATTGTTAAAACCTCAAGAACAAATAAGAGAACAATTTAACATGTCTCAATTGATGAATAGATTTAAGCAAAAATCTATATCAAAAGTAACAAGTTTTGATTAACAAATCAGAAATCAATAAAATGAAAATTTAAAAATCATGATTAGAACTTCAAAAGAAAGATGTTAAAATGGAAATGGTCATTCTGAGAACAAAATCTTTAGAAAATGAAGTTCCAAAAACAAGTAACATAAAAGAAGAATTTGATGAAGAATCTAAAGATTTTGAATAAGAAGAAGAAATTCCTAAGGAAGAAGAACATCTCAATGTAATTAATCAAATTCAACTTTGTGAGAATTTGGGCCTCCAATCAATAGTATTCCGGGCTCAGTTTACCAAGAATCGACCACCACGATTGACAAACCAATCAACAAACCAACACAC
>CAIGRF010022396.1:0-15471 GCA_903798235.1 Fraxinus ornus
CTTATTTTTCAACCACGCATTATCCATCAATCTATTATTTCAGAATATATTCTTCCAAAATAATGTGGCTCAAACACACCCTATGTATCGAATTTTTATACCGAATCTTTTACACCCCACTCACATTAGGAGGTTGGGACCACAAGCCGAAATTTTTAAATACTAATGGGGCCCGCGTGCATTGTGAAAGGGGGTAACCCATTCGATAACCCCATTCGGTACATATATATTAATCTGTGACCAATTATCTAGCTGTTGGGAGTAATAAATTGTTAATTTGTAACCAATAATTAACATGTGACCTGGAACTGGAAGAATGCGTGATTATCACTAACTTTATAATTATTATTCAAATTTTGATAAATTGTGACTAATAATTATTGTTTAACCTAAAAAATTATTAATTTGTAATCGATAATTTGATAATTTGTGACTGTCTACTCAGTTCTGACTTATAATGTTTGTGATTTGATTTGTGACCGATAAATAAGTTGTGACGTTTCAATTTTTTCATTGTGACCGATGAACAAATTGTGACCTCTAAAATTTCTGAATTGTGACCTATAAAATTTCAAAGTTGTGATCATAAATTAATTTGTGATTTATAAATTTTTTTGATTTGTGATTGATGACCAAATTGCAACATATAAAATTTTTGAATTGTGACCGTAAAATAATTTGTGACGCTTCAATTTTTATTTGTGACCGATTAACTAATTGTGACATATAAATTTTTTGAATTGTGACGTGTAAAACTTGTGATTTGTGACAAATTATATATAATTTGTTACCAAATTATATGGAATTGTGACCTTAATATATTTAATTAATAAATTGTTTGTTTAACTAATTAATTTATAAGTAAAATTTTAAAAAATCTAAGATTTGAAATTTTAAACTTAAAAAAATCTGAAATTTGAAATTTTAAACTTTATCTCTTAAATTTGAAATTGATGAAACTAAAACTCTTAGTGAAATTAGTTATTTCTTAAATTTGAAATTGGTGAAACTCTTAGGGGGAATGGGCTGGGCTTCACCCCAGTCCCCCAGCCCATTTCAATTTCGTAAGTGTAAATTTTTTTTTTTTTTTTTTTTTTAACACATTAGTCCGACTTGAATTCGCTCCTGAAAAAAAGTATCACGGCCACCTGGAGGATCCTTATAGCTCACTAATCACGACTTAACAATTATGGGGCTAGAGAACTCACAATAGCACGTGGGAACTGCATGATATGGGCTCAAACTTGAGAACTTCATCTTCAACCGAATACTGTAGATATCACCAAGTGCATGGCCGCTATACATTCGAAAGCTACTTTTNAAATCCTAGTCTAATTAAAAATTCTATTCTAATCAATAAAGAAATCCTATTCTAAGGGTGTGCTTGAGTTACATTATTTTGGAAGAATGTATTTTGGAATAGTAGATTGATGGAGAATGTGTAGTTGAAAAAAGAAAGAAAAGTTATTGATGTGATGGAAAATATTATTTTATTGAAAAATGTGTTGTTGAAAATGAGAAGAAGAATGAAAACGAAAATTTTAATGTGTACTAAACATAGGGTTTAAGTTGTGTTTGACGGCTATTTTGGCGAATAATTTGATTTTGAATAGTGATTGATGGAAGAATGTATATTTAAAAAGTAAGGAGAATTTTTGAATTTATGTATAATATTATTTTATTAATAGAATGTGTGGTTGAAATGAAGAAAGTTGGAAAAAAATGAGAAAGAGATTGAGAAAAAAAAATGAATGTCAAGGGCTTAATAGATTCAAAAAATTATTAAAAAAGTAAACTTAATTTGTTATTGATATGCATTATTAAGCCCCTAAGATTTTTATAAAAATTAATGGAATGTGAAATCAAAAAGTTATTGGTCTTAAATTTGTTGCGAGAATTAATTATTGATTTTGACTTAATTTTAATCAACTTTTTTAGTTAAAACAAACATGGCTAAATATTGATACATCTACTAATTGCTTGAACTTATTACTGTGAAAATTAAAGGAAAAAAATAGAATCTCAAGTCATTGTCTTTGGCTCAATTCGAGCAGCCTTCCGATGCTAAAAACTACATTACCTACATTACAGATCATGTTCGGTTATACTTTAAAAGATATAGATTTCTAGTAGCTTTTATCTACAAACATGTATAGAAACTTTCTTCTTGAGTGATAAACTATGTCACGGAAGAATACCTTTATAACACTATTCTCAAAATCATGCAAGTTAACATTTTTATTGAAATTTCAATCTCATTATCTTTCAAACTGCACGATATTATCACAAATCACACTAAAAATAAAATGTCCAAACGACTAAATACTAGTAGATCATAAATATCATAATATGCAATGAAAATCGATCTATTGGACATTAGTATATAATGTACAATGAAAATCTTCTATAATAATGCCTCAGCCTGGGAGCACTTTTAATCCAAATTCTATTAGATTTTGATGTATTGATCAAAATTTTCGTAATAAAATAATTGACCCGATGTAACGACCATTTGAATAGGTGTAGTAGAGTAAGATTGCATTTTAACTATGTATCTATTTTACCCTCCACGTTTCTAGCAGAATAACATGACTATCCCTCAATGATTTTATACTTACTCAAAAATGAGGGCAAAAATGGCAGTTGGCAAGTGCAATCACATTTGACTTGTCAATTGTTATGGGCGTGTGCGGTGGCAGTAGCTCATTTCAACAATCAAAAAATCAATTATTTGTGAAAAAGAAGAGCTCACTGACGGAGGCTAAGGAGATAGTTACAAAAAATATAAAACAAGAAAACAAGAGCCAAGGCTGAATTTCATCAAGAGAAATAGACAAGATTAAGCTACTCGGGGTTTTATCCGGTGTTCTTTATTCTAATCTAACACCACGGATATTTTCTCCCGTACAGATTACATGAAAGCATGATATTTACAGATTATCATGCTGAGATACATAGCAAGAAAACTTTTATACAGGAAAGCATTGTTGAAAATTCTATATAACGAATCCACATTCAGACCTGAACTCCGATTCTTTGAGCAACCTGCATAGCAATGGAAGCATTATAGACAATGAAATGTTCCAATAATAATTTCAGCCACACAAGTGCAAGTTTGGTACGCTGTATTAGACAAAACGGGACTAAGACTTTGGCTTCTTTTCCTTTCTTAATAATGTCTAATCTTATCTAATCCTCGTGATTACTACGGATTTGAAATATGTTGGTCTAAATAAGGATAACACAACATTTTTTGTAATAGGACATGGCCTACAATGCAATATCAACCTCTTTGAAGATCATAAAGATTTATGTTTTCTCTTTTGAACATATGACCAAGACTTAAATAAAATACAAGATATAAATTATTCACATACCTCTCTAAAGGAGGTAACATCAGCTCCCCAAAGCCAGGCATCACAACCTGCATCCCTTGCACCCCACATGTCATTTCTACGATCATCCCCGACATGTACAGCATCCTCAGGTTGTATTCCCAATAACTCGCAAGCTTTCAAAAATATTGTAGGATTTGGTTTCTCCGCCTCAACCTGTTTTGAGAGTAGATAGTTGTGCCAAATGTCCATATCAAGAATGAATGAGCAAATGAAGTTACAACAACAATAGAAATAAATTAAGCCTCGTCCAACTAAATTTGGGTTTGGCTACATGAACCCGTTTGGGCCATTCCGCTGGATCTACTGGGAGATTGGAAAAAGAAATTAAAGAAAATGAAAATGAAACATCGCCACTTACTTCTGCTGAAACAGCCACTGCATCAAACCAATGATCGCACTTCAAAGCCCTCAACAGTGGTCTTAAGCGCGTATCGAAATTTGACACGACTGCCACTTTCACCCCGGCTGTTCTAAGAGCCTGCAAAGCTTTCTCAGCATCCGGATCACAAAGGTGCCAAGCCTGTGGTAGAATTAAGCAATATAGATATGAGAGATTATACATGCCTATGTGAATTAAAATGGTGATGGTGTAAACTCGGGAAAAAGAAGGTCCAGCTATCATTTCCACATAATATATATACATATATATATATTTTGAACAAAAGTCCAATCAGATTGAAAGATCAGAGTAGCTACTAATGAATGTCTCAAGTAAGTCAACCTTTTCGGTTGTGTAATAGTTATACAGCTCCTCAAAGTACTGAGAATCTGAACACCCAGTTGAGAAACTGACTATGTATTGCCAGAATGGTCTCCCATCATTCACATATCTACAATATAATAAGCTATCTTCAGAATTTTCCCACGACACAAATGCTAAATAATTATTATTAAAAATGGAAAATTTTCTAATTTCGCCAGTAAAGCAACATCAGTTAAACGTGCCAAATTTTGTTAAGGAAAATGCAATAGATACAACTGGTCAAAGCACACTGTCAATAGATACCCAGAATTTAAATGAGGTTTAGTAATAAAAAGAAAGAATGAACAAAAGATATGAAAAGATCTGATTTGCGTCTCTTGTACAAATTCAGGAGCAACAAGTGCACAAAATCTTCAAGAGACAACTATTGTGATTAATGCAGTGTCAAGTTAAAAACGAAATTCAGCAATGTGGTGACAAATTTTAAGACAATGTGATACTTTACGGATTCGATAGGAGAAAAGTTACAATATACTAATGCTATTAAGGGCCTTTGACATTTTCATCAAAAATGTGATTTGATCTCCTCAATCATTTCATAAGCACTATGCAATATGGGACTCTATTGTTGATTTCTGACCACATTTTCCATAAAGCCCTCTTATCTCTTCCTTCATCGAACTTATCTAATGGAAGAAGGAACTGACAAGATAAATTAGTTTCAATTATGCAAGTCGAATTGTACTAGTGCATGAAAAAAATTGGATGGAATGTACCTTTACCCTTTCCTCCCCTTTCCAGTATAGAAAAGTGATTGTTGGATTTTTGATACCCAATAAAACCGATGTTGGATGAGTATTGTATCGACACCTAAGATTGATGACTCGATCCTAAAATTATTTAGGGTCATTGGAAGCAGTGTAATTAATTAGAGTTGCTCATGGCCCGGTTCCTCACTTAGTGGATGGCTTATTTGGCCCACTTATCGTCTTCATGTTGGGTTGGCCCATTAGTGTACCCTAAGTGATCCTATATATTTTGCTTCTTCATGGCTTTGTCATTTAAGTGTGTTTTGCCCCTTTATAGAGAGAGAGGCACACCTGCTTCCTCTTATGCTTTGTGCTTCCGCTAGTAGCTTGTCTCGTTTATCTTCTCATTGTTCTTCAGCCTTTGTGGCTCCGCCTTTGTGTCCTAAGTGGGTACAATTGAAAGCAACCGAAGAGAGGATTAGTTTGAAGGTTTGGGTCGATCGATTGGATGTCGATTTGGTTGGTAACTAAGCCGGGAAACTTGGTAATTGGAGTCATATTCTACATAATCCCTTCCAAGTGTTTTCACAATATATACATAACAACTTAATCAACAACAAAAATACAAGGAAAAACTCGATGACTCTGCCTTGAATGATAAATGATTGATAAACTAGCTTATAAGTATAGTTAGTAAATTATTCCTGTTTGATGGTTTAATTTAGACATAAATGCCACAAGCAAAAAAGTTTTCACTCAAGAAGCTGAAACCCCTCAAACATTGTCCAAGAAAAGCAATAATCTGCACGTTGCAGTTTGCCACAGTTCCATAACTTAATTTACAAACATTATAGGTGCAAGTCAAAGTTTCATAGAAACACAATCATGTGCAGCCTCAGAAGGGATAAAGCTAGCTTAAGACAACAAAATCAGACGAAAATCAAATTCAAAATCGTTAAAAGCAAAATATCACCTGAGGCGCGATTTACCCCAAGGCTGCTCATAAGCCCATCTGTACCTGTTCAATATCTCACCTTCAGAATACTCCACTCCGTACTTTTCCCCAAATTGCCTATAAATCTACATCACAAGAAGAAATAAAACAAAGAAACAATTGATTGTTTTCAAATTCGAAGTTACAAGAAGAAAGTTGAATTTGTAATTCAATGCAACAAAGAAAAAATACGCAGAGAATATAGTATGCCAAAACTTAATCACTAGATACAATAAACATGGATAAAACAGGGGTGTATAAAAGCCTATTCTGGTACTAAAGTAAATGTAAATAATCAAGAAAGATAAGAAGGGAAAAAAAGGATAATTTTGTATTGGAGAAAAATAATGTACTCCAAAACAAGAAATTTGAGCTTGAATCTTGCCCCTGACAAAATATACAAGAAATAGAGACCAATAAAGTCTGAAAAGCCCACTCTGTGTGACATTGTAAATTAAAAAAAAAAAAAAAATTTGAACTCCAAAACAAGAAATTTGGTCTTGAATCTTGCCCAGAAAACAACATGCATGCAAATTGCCTCAATCACAAAAGAAGATCTGAAAGTGTCCTGTCATCAGCTATAGAAAGAAATTATATGACGCAAATATACAAACACGAACCTGGGCCATTGGCTGGGAAGGAACAAGTAGAGTGCCCACTGCGTCGACAAAGAGGGCTTTATGGGTCAACCCGCCATACAGATTCCTCCGGTAATCCTCGTACTCCTTCAACAATCCGAATAATCTCGACCCATTCAACACCTCAGCAGTTGGTGAAGCCGTTTCGGCCTCAACCGCCGCACTTGCAGCTGAGCTCGAGAAAAATGAACAAGACGATAAAGATTCGGATTCTCTAAACGGGTCGATCCGGAAACCACTTCTGGATCCACGAGCAAGAGCGGAACACTGCGTTTTTGTGGTGAAGAGTTTAAGGATCTTGGTTCTTGTTGTTAGAGCCATTCTTTCAAACGTTTCTACATTTTCATGTTCTTTACTTCTTACATAAATATCCAGTGAAATAAATTTCAATAATGCGTATTTGAGAGAACATATTATGGGTAACTTTTCGTTAAACGTTCCTTTTTAATAAAGTGACATTCTTTATAAAATATCCATTTTAACTTTTCGTTAAACATTCCTTCTCCTACGTGATATTCTAACTTGGTCTATAGATGTAAAAATGATAACTAACGTAAATAAAATACGAACAATTCTTTTATTGGTCGACTACATGCGTTAATATTAAAATTCAGGAATCGCAAAAATTAATTAGCAACCGCAACTGAATTGCCAAGCATTTCACATTCTTAATTATACTTTCATTGAGACGTCAACATGAATCCTAATATGTAAATAATAATCCAAAGAAGTGTTGTTAGTTGAATTTAAATTATCAATAATTATGTTTGTATGGAATTATTCTCCCAGAAATTGGCAAGAACACTCACATGGGATGGGTTCCATGTGAGTAAAATATTGGAAAAAAAAATCACCCACCCCCTTATTGTGAGTGTTCTTTATGGCATACACCCAATGCAGTTGTTAAATTATTTCTACGAATTACGTATTTTAAAGGATAATTATTGTGGATATATAGTTGGTTGGACAATGATGTGTATTTTAAAACAAACAAAAAACATAAAACTGAGGTGGCTAACGAATAAGGTTGTTTGAATCTGTGTCAGCAAATTCCCATCATAGCATGGGATCCATACAAAGATAAGGCCACCTTTAATATTGGTTGAAGCAGTTTGGTGATGTAATAACCATGGAGGAAGGCTTCCTTGGAGCCAGGAGTATAAGGGGTGCTCAAACCCCGGTCAACTTGGGCATAACCCGCGGTTTACCTCCGCCAGTTACTGAGGGATCGGTGGTCCAGAAAATTAGTCTGGCTAAACTGGGGTACCTGGGTACCAAAAAAAAAAAATAATGCCACCTTTCAACGTCAAAAACGTGGGACCGATTCTTCTTCTAAACTTGTAATCTAATTACGAGTCTATGTCTATCTGACACCTGGTTTCTTCTGACTGGCTGGTTGCACAAAAGGAATAGCATCGTGTTTAATTTTTAGTTTTTTATGTTACTCTTTCAAATATATCGTGTTGAAATAGAATAATAATAATAGGTGTACATTGTATTTGTGCATCATACTTGATATCATCATTGTTCATACGATTTGATTGATGAAAAAATTGTTTTTTCTGTTAAAAAGAATTGATTAATAGCGTGTTGTCAAGTGGTATACTACAAAAATAATGTGAAGGACAATATACATTTAGCCTCCGTTTGATTCTCATTATTGTAAAATGAGAATGAAAAATATAGTCGTTATTGGATTCCACACAAGAAATAGAAACTCAATTGATGGCTCCATGTGATGGATAACGATCATATTTTTCCTTTTTATGGATGAAAAATGAGAAACAAAATGAGGCTAAGCCTGATTGGTTCAAATATTAATACGTGAATCCGCATTTGAAAGAAAATATTAGTTGAAATAGAATTATAATTTGCAGGTTTGTCAGACAAATTATAGATTTTAGTACGTAAAATAATCATACTCAAATGTATAATTCCTAGTTTTGATGTTTAGCCCCCTGGTCATTTTTTTTTTGAAAAATATTGTTTTCAAGTATGAAATTTTTTGGACTTGTGTATGAAATATTTTATTGTGTGAATGTGTATTGTTGAAAATGAGTAAAGAAAAGAGTATTGAAAGAACTATAGACAAACATGGGCTTAATTGGATTTTTGACAGTTTTAACAGATTTTAATAATAATAGATGAAATATCAAATATAATATAGAAGAATTGATAAAAATTGTAGATCTGATGATATTTATAAAGTCGAAATTTGCTCAGTTAATATAGTTGATAATATCAATATAGTACTTAAAACTCAATGAGATGAATGAGTACTTAATTCTTTTTTACAAAAAACTTAAGTCTTACGAGTTTAAATTGACGTAGCGTTGTATAACATTGGACAACGGAGTCGTACAATTATCATTGCTCTTAGTTGAAAATAACAAGCCGTGTAGGATGTAATTTTACAAATGACTATTTTTTGTTACTTGAAATGATTTTGAAAAATAAGTAATCAATCAGTCTTGTCATTATATCTCAAGAAGTGAAAAGAATCGTAATTCTCGTTACACTTACACCTAAGATTCTACAAATTTATCATAGATTTATAGATCGAATCGATGAATCCCTTTTAACTAAAAAAAATAAAATTATGTAGGGTATTTTTCTATTCTTTCTACGCCGCAATGTCTTCAACCAAAACAAATTTATTTTTTCTTCATATTTTCTAATTTTTATGATGAAAACTTCTCAAAAAAGTGTTTTTAAATTTTTTTTGCTATTTATTTTCCAATTTTCTAATTCTTAAATGATTTTTTTTTCTTTTGTTCACGAAGTCCTCAAATCAATTTATCTTTTGAACTTTCAGACTTAAAATTTAATTGTTTTTATATCATTCCGATCTCATATCCATTAAAAATTTCTTATATCAAGTATCAAGATTTGAAATTTCAAAAGCCTTAATAAAATGCTAGTGAGAATATTTGGCTAGATTTTTATATGTGGCCCTCATGAGATTCCAATAAGTAGATTGGAAATTGAGAGACAAAAGTAATTGAGGTCAAAAAAGATTAAAGGGTGAAGAAATATCTCAGACAAAGATTTTTGGTAGAAGTGGTTAGGGACCCAACCTGAGGCAAAGTAGAGGCTTGAATTGAACACGGCCTTCATCATAAACCAAGCCAAATTTAGCCACAAGTTACATGATTGACGTCGACATTTCAACCATAACATCGTTTTTTTCTTTGAAACAAGAATTTGGAGTGAGCCGATGATACTAAGTCTTGAAATGTTAGTTTATTAAGAAGAAAAACGTGTTCCAAGATGCTATCTCGTTTTACCAAATACTAAAATTGAAACCAGAGTATTCACTAGAATTTAGATGAAAAAATTGTTCTTCTTTAAGGTGAAATGCCAAATTGAGTATTTGAGTTGTATTTTAAAAAGTTAATTTTATTAAGAGAAATGATCAATTATATCTTGGTTGTAGTTGAGAGATTCGGAAATTACATGAAGATATTGACTCCGGGATTCAACATGTTGATTCCTATTGTGAATAGAGTTGCCTATGTGCATTTTCTTAAAGAACAGATCATTCCCATTCCACAGCAGTCCGTTGTTACGAAGAATGGTGTCAAAATTCTGATTGACGCAATCCTCCATGTTAAGGTATGTATTTCATTTTTTGCTGGCATATTTATAATTGAATGTGATTTTTAACATAAGATTTTGACGATTGATTGAACTTGCTGCAGATTGTGGACCCCCCTTGATTGCCTCTTATGACGTTGATAATCCAATGTATAATGTTACTCAGCTAACACAGATTGCTGTGCGAAGTGAGGTTGCTAAGATCACTGAAGAGAAGATTGAGGAAAAACACTCTCAACGAGAAGATAGTGATGAGTTTTCTGTAGTTTACCAAATACTAAAATTGAAACCAGAGTATTCACTAGAATTTAGATGAAAAAATTGTTATTCTTTAAGGTGCAATGCCAAATTTAGTGTTTGTGTTGTATTTTAAAAATTTAATTTTATTAAGAGAAATGATCAATTATATCTTGGTTGTTATTTGAACTTTCCTTAGAATCTCTCTGTTCAGTCATAAGAGGCAACTAAGGGGTCCACAATCTGCAGCAAGTTCAGTCAATCGTCAAAATCTCATGTTAAAAATCACATTCAATTACAAATATGCCAGCAAAAAATGAAATACATACCTTAAACATGGAGGATTGCGTCAATCAGAATTTTGACACCATCCTTCGTAACAACGGACTGTTGTGGAATGGAAATGATCTGTTCTTTAAGAGAATGCACATAGACAACTCTATCCACAATAGGAATCAACATGTTGAATCCCGAAGTCAATATCTTCATGTTGAATCCCCGAGTCAATATCTTCATGAAAAGGTAGAAAAGGATTAGCCGATTAGGCATTTTGCCTTCACGAGACAGTATGATGAGATTGAATTGTAACTAGGACTCCCTAATTAATATGACAGGGAATTATAAGTAGATATGATCCGTTGAAAACATAGATGGTAGTTCACATTGCTCCAATACCAATTTGTTGAAGAAAATACTAGTTTACAAGTACAATATGAAATAATTGATTACAAATACACGAGAACAATATAATTTACAAAGTAAAGAAGATTTCACTAAAATATGGAGTACAAAAATTTGTATTTACAAATAATGTCTAACTTGTAATGAGGTTAAAGAACAAATAAACTTGTAGAGAAGAGACAAAACGCGAAACGAAACTAGGCTTCCATAATAGCAATGCTCGCCAGATGAGTGGCTAGCGAGCGTCAATTGTAGCAATGGGGAGTTGCAAGTATGGCGTCGAGGTGCCCAGCTTCAAGAAAAACTTGTTCATTTTGTCTTAATTGTTGCCTAGAAGTTCTCTTCATATTTTGATCTCTTTAAATTAAACACAAATTTCAACTCCAAATTGGACTTCGAAATAGAACTTCAACTAAAATTTGTCAAATAGACCTTAGATAGGATTCCAAATAAATTTCTTAAATCAACTTCAATTAGAATTCCAAATAATCTTCTAAATAGAATTTAGAACACGTCCAAATTCTAACAAACTCCACATTGATATGAATTTCACTATAATGAACAAAACTTTAAAGATTCTCCACCTGAAGACAAAATTCCACTACATGGAATAAACGTCAGCTATTTAGCGAAAAACACAAACATTATTACATAATGTATATAATTTGTAACTTAAATCTTATCTAACTCTTTATCGGACTCCAATTCAATATCTTCATCTAATTCGTCCTCTGTTATTAAAAATAAAAAAAAAATGAGCCGTCTAGGCATGAGGCGGAGGCGCACCCATAACTAGGCAAACATTGCTTAACGTTTTCATCACGTTTTTCTTTAATTCTAGTGAATAATAATCATAATATTAGATATATATTTTTCCTTTTATTTCTTTAGGATGTACACAATTCTCTGAAATTCCATGTGAGCTCAATACCAAATTGAGTGTGTATCATTTTATCAAAGAACTCAAACTCACCAAATTATCTACATTTGCTGTATTTTCAAAGTTGTGTGGTTTGATATCTATTTGCTTGGTGCAGAAAAATAAAAACCTGCATGACAAGTATAATAAGCTAATCAAGGAGCAAAAAAGGAGATGTCAGCTTGAGAAATATCTAGACAATATAGAAGTTACTAAAGCGCAAATAAAAGAATTGACGAACAATACGACAAAATGGCCAAGAGAAGGAAGTAAGATATCATAGTTCTAAATTAACCTATATTAATTTGTTTCTAATATTTTGCATGTCTAGTTCTAACTGAATTTTTCGATATATAATTGAAGAGGAGAAAGTAAGCATAGAAAGAAGAAACTACTAGAAAAAAAGATTATGAAAATTAAAGACATTTTTTATGAAATACACCTAGAGAAAAATATTTGATTGTGCCATTGTATTAATAAGTTTGAGAGTTTTCTTACACAATAATAAAAATTAGTTGTTTGGGACTAAAAACTGAAGAGTTGACCGGGTCATTGCATGTTCGCGATAAGAGCTTATCAAACAAATTTCAAATTATTTTTGAAACCATGGTAGATTATCAATGCCTAACTTGCAATTTTTTTTTATCTTTTCGGGAGATTGTTGTGTAGAAATTATAGAATATAACTTAATTTTCATTTCTAGGATAGAAATGAAGAGATTGACTTCTCTAGAAGACATGTCTGAGGATTTGAAAAGGTAAGCAATATTGATGAGAAACGTCAAATATAGAAGAGTTATTTTATACCAAATTGGACTAAAGAGAGCATGATTGATATAAAAGGAAATAAAATAGATTAAAAAATATTTAGAAGGGAGTAAGATGATTGTTAATGAGCTACACGAAAAGTACGAGTTGATTTATCTTGCAAACTAAGCATTTATAATCTACTTGATTTCAAAAATAATTCAAGATTTGTTTGATGAGTTTTTATTACAAACATGCAGTGACACGGTTAATTCTTCAATTTTCTGTCACAAACAACTAATTTTTATTATTATACAAGAAAATTTTCAAACTTTTAAATACAATGACACAATCAAATAGTTTTCTCTAATTGTATTTCATAAAATGTCTTTAATTTCATAATCTTCTTCTACAGTAGTTACTTCTTTATGCACTTACTTTTTCCCTTTCAATTATATATCCAAAAACTCAGTTAGAACTAGATATGCAAAAGGTTAGATACAAATTAATATAGGTTAATTTAGAACTATGATATCTTACTTCCTTATCCTGGCCATTTCAAAATTTATTTCGTCGTATTGTTCGCTCAATTCTTTTATTTGAGCTTTAGTGACTTCTATTTTGTCTAGATATTTCTCAAGCTGACTTCCCCCTTTTTGCTCATTGGCTAGCTTATTTTACTTTGGCACACAGATTTTTATTTTTCTGCACCAATCATATATATATCAAACCAGACAATTTGAAAAATACAACAAATATAGATAATTTGGTGGGTTTGAATTCTTTGATAAAAATGATGCAAACACACATCTTGTATTAGACTCACATTCTCATGAAATTTCAGAGAATTGTTTTCCTAAGGAAATAAAACCAGAATGACACCAATGAACAAATAAAGTCATATCTCTAACATTATGGTCATCATTCACTAGATTTAAAAAATGGTTGATGTTTCCTTCTATTCAGACTGGATTTTGCAGACGAAATTCTATCGTCCGAGCTCTGTTCTTGCAAGTGTTCGATAAAGGATGTAGTATAGTAATCAATAACCCTTGCTCTATTTTAGAAATAGACAGCTAAATTGGCTTAAATTATTGACCATTTGTACATGTTCTTAAATTAATCAATTTAGCCCTTCACTCCTAGGATTCTTCTTGAGAACCTTCCTCTTTCTAAGTAACAAATATTTGCTCCTCAATTTTACAATTAAAAATACCAACTTCTCAATCCTTTTGAACTCATCATCCATGTGGGATCTGAGTTTCCCATAGTTACAAACAAGAGCGTCCTTCAATTATTAATAGAGTACATCTCTCTTTCTCATGCTTCCAATACTAGTGTCTCATTTCTTAATCAATTGTTCAAATTGTAGGAGGAACTCTTGTCAATGACATAGTTTAAGAATTTAACGCTTGCATTTTCTTCAGAAATCTCTATTGATGGTGAATTAAAAAGAGGTGGCAGATATCATTGCAATCTTGATATGGAAATGAATTTTTTTTATGGATACACTGATGCTAACTTACAATCAGACTAGAATGATAACATATCTCAATCATGATATTGGTTTATTCTTAAATAGTGTGTTGGAAAGGTTCTAAACAGAAAACAATCGTTATTCAATAGCAGAAACCTTATACATCATTGCTTTAGAAGCAACAAATGTTGTGGTATGGATCAAGAAGTTCATCAATGAACTTGTAGTAGTTCCTAGCATCGTTGATCACATACTTCTGCATTTTGATAACAAATGAAGTCATAGTGCAAGCGGAAGAAATAAGATCTCATCAATGATTCGTTGTGGTTCTTTTCTTGAGGTTCTTCTAAGAGATTAAGATTACTGCAGCCTTCCAGAATTTGCAATTGAAGTTTCCATATAAGGTACAAGTTTCCTCATATATAATTAAGGGTTTTGAATTTAGTTTGGTACGTTTCTCTAGAAGAAGCTTGACTGTATAATATATAAAAATGTAGACAGATGGAAAATTGCAACTTGGGTTCCCATAAATTCACAATAATAACACTTGATTCCCCATAGAATTTTTAGCCTCATGGAAATTTTGGTGCCGCCTCTTCTATCCATCCATTAGAATTTGCTACTTTTTGAGATCCTAATTCTCATTTATCTTATTTAAAATGAACTGGGTTACTCCTTTTGATTGCAACATCGGGAAATAATTTCTTGGTTTTTGGGTTACAATGCACAGGCATATGATCGGTCATAAGGAGAAGCATTGAGTCCTAGGGATGGCAACGGGACGGGTATGGGTTGGGTAGACCAATTCCACCCCCGTCCCATCGGGTATTTTTATTACCTTACCCCATACCTATACCCGGTTTAAGTAGTGGTGGCAACAAGCCGAGCTGAGCCCAAGCCGGAAAAAAAAGCTCGAGCCGAGCCCGAGCCCGAGCTTTTTTGGACCGAACTTTTTTTGGCCCTGGCCCGAGCCGCGCCGAGCCCGACCAAAAAAAATAAGGCTCGGCCCGAGCTTTCGACCAGAGCCTTAGCGGGCCAGGCCGAGCCGAGCCGGCTCCATTTTTTTTCCTTAAAAAATTTAAATTTTATACAGTTTATACGTGTTACAAATTAAATAAATTTTAAAAGTGTAAACCCTCCTCCTTTATTCGGGCTTGGGACCGGCTACAATTATCGTAGACGGAGATAAAACTGTACACGAATAAAATATTTCGTGTACACTTTCTCTTGAAACAAAAAAATTTAAAAATTACGTTTTTTAAAACTAATCAATTTAAAAACTTACAATATTATAGCAGTTTGAATTTGTTGTAACTCTTCGGCCATTATACT
>CAIGRF010022494.1:1422-15368 GCA_903798235.1 Fraxinus ornus
TGGAAACATTTTGTAAAGTTCAGTGATGAATTATGTGATTTTTAAAGTTCAGTGACCTCGTGGAAATATTTTGCAAAGTTCAGTGATGATTTAGGTGATTTTGAAAGTTCAGTGACCAAATAGGCAATTCACTCCTACTCGAGTCCCTTCCGAGGTTACCTCTCCGACGATGATATTAATGGTACTTGTTGTTGGTTGCTTATTTCCCCGATCTTCAGGAGCATTGTCCTTATTCTGATTGTTTCTTTAACACTTGTCATGGCTGACGTAAGCACCCAGAAAACCCTCTTGATGAGAGCTTCAATTTCTCGTTTCAGGGCGAAGCAATCTTCGGTCGTATGCCCATGATCTCGATGAAAATCGTAGTACTTTCTTTTATCTCAGTCGTCCGATGGAGCTCGCAACCTTGGAGGCCATTTTATCTCTTTAAGGTCTTTGATCTACTTCAAAATGTTAGACCTCGTGGTGTTCAATCGAGTGAAGGATGTCAGAAGAAGGTCTTGCCTTGGCCTACCCCGAAAAGGATCCAGACGTAGGTTAAACTCATACTGCCTTTTTTGCTCGGGTTTACTTGATGATGAGATATCGCTCTTTGGAAACATGGGTTCCTTCGTGTTAATGTATTTCTCAGCTCGGGTAAGTAGGTCGGTCACTAATTTGTGAGGGGTCTTTGATATATACATCTTGAATGCTTCACATCTTGTGGAACATGTTAAGGCAGAGACGATGGCTGTGATGTATAGATCCGAAATTTGAAGTCTTTCTTCATTGGGTCCTCGACGCATCTGTATGAGTGATACGATTGTCTTCCTGATATGCTTGCTACTTGCAAAGAAAGTAGAGAATTTATTGGCCAAGTCTGAAAACGAAGCTATGAAGTTGGGTTCCAATGTGGAAAACTAATCCTTAACCTGAGGGAAGGCCTTGCACATTATTGCATCAGGTGCAACCTGCAAGTTCATGATAGATGTGTATATGTTGAGATTATTGATGGGGTCGGTTGTCCCATTATACTCCTTTACCCAAGTATACTTAAATCTGTTCGGCAGAGGGTATGATAAGACTTCAGGGGTAAAAGAGGTGTTAGGGGTAAACCTTGTTGTTGCCTGAGTATTTTGAAGCATACCAGCAGTGATCCCGTCCTGAATAATCTTGGCAAGATCGACAGAGTCCATCGTAATTGATCTCAAGCCCGAGGTCAAATGAGGTATGCCCATGGTTCCGACATCACTGTTGCAAGGATCGGGAGCTCGAGCATCTTCCATAAGACCACCATGTGGTTGTAGTGCTGGGTTCGAATTTTTTTGATTCAGTAGCTGAGTTAGAGTGATGACTTGTTGGCGAGCTCCTCAAATGCTCTAGGAGAAACGAATGTTGGTGGAGGTGTTGGTTGTCCTGATGATACCTCCTGCGGACCCGGAGGATCTTCTATAGGGAGCTGATTAGGAACGGATAACCTTGTTGGAAGATGTCCCGAACGAGTGTTAACCATGACTTTTGGTAGTGCTTCCCCACAGAAGGTGCCCAATGATGCTACCAAAAATCTGAACCTGTTAGCTATCGATTTGGATGTTTGAATACCGCACAAACTGATCTTCAATACTTAAAACATAGGCGTCGGAGTGTGTTGTCGTCGTTCATCTGATACTTAAGTTAGAGAGAGAATTTATGCGAAAGTTTATACGCTGAAAATTTTGTAAAAGCGTACCTGAATTAATGAAACTTGGTCTTGTATTTATAGATGTTGGTGATGGAGTTCTAAGAGGATCCAACCACATGTAGTTCTTATCCTTATCATGCAAGATGTTTGTGTTATATTGAAAGTGTTCTATTTGAGTTTGAATTAAACATGTGGTAGGTTGGCAGTTTAGATTGGGATAAAAGTTATGAAAAGTCAATATCGGACTTGGATTAATGTTTCTAAAAGGTACTAGATAAAGACAAGGTAATCGTTATCGCGGAGCATGACCCCGACCTAAAAACCCGACCTCAACTTTTAGCCCGATCTCTTGCATGGATATTTTGGTGGAGGTGAGATCGGGCTTATGAGCTCGAGTTCGGGGGTTTCTCGTATCATATATGAAAGTATATAGCGTAAATTTATAAGAAAAGTGTAAACGTAAAAAAATATAAAGTTATAAAAGTCATCCCCCTTTAATTGAGTTTGGGATCGACTATAATATATAAATAGAGTTAAGTTGTACACAAATGAATATTTCGTGTACAATTTTTCAAATAAACAAATAAACTAAAATAAAATAAAATAACAATTGAGAATGAAATATATTTATATTCTGCATAGCAATCCACAATTGCACATTTGAAAAGATGTTGCAAGGCCACATTCATCTCCTTGAAGCCACTGATGACAAACACATGTTTCTCTTTGAATTATAATATTGCCTAGGTCAAGTGATGTATCTCTATCTAGTATATATTCTCCCATGATAGATCTTATGTCTATAAATATTGATAAAGTCACATGTACTGTGAACAAATTTGATATCGATGTCGTTATCCTGTTCATTATTAAAGTAATAGTAGAATTGAGCCACTACTAATATCTAGTCTCATGTTGATGTTTCGAGCATATTAACTTCATCCGTTTCGAAAAAAAAAAGTTAAATATATGTAATTCGAAACAGGGTACAAAGTACACAATTTTAAATTTTTTCTCGAAACAGGGTACAAACATGATGGAACATTGCAACTAGAACAAAGATAATTGGTACATGGTGAGAAATATTTTCCAATATATTTTTCTATTGTGACACATACTTTGGATAATGAAGAATCTCCACCCCTGCAGTGTAAGAAGATTAAAGAAATATTAAAAGAATTTAAATTCGGAAAATGAGATGCACATGGCATAGAGGACAAAAATATGTTTGACAAACTATAAAACAAGTGTATATTTTCCACTCATCATTAGTCAAAACAATTTCATTTCGAAATTGATGACAAAAAAGATTATCCCATTTTTGTAACGAATTAAAATTTCTACGCTATTATAATTTCGTTCAGAGAGAAAAATAAATAAATTATTCCACTAATACAATTTTCGTTGATCTGAAGAAAATTATGGTGAAAAGCAATGTTTATGCCTCCATATTTCCGATTTCATATTTCCTAATTTACGTAAAATACCTTACAATATATGTCCACCATATTGTATCATTGACTGTAAATAATTAATGTAGCAATTATTTTAAAACACCTTACAAAAACGAAAAGAGAAATTAAGGGATTGTTCTCTCTGTGTTTTAATTTTGTGTTTTGAGTGTCCATTTTGAGATTGTTGAAAATGTGTTTTTTTTTTTTTGCCATTTTGAAAAATTGTTTTGAAAAACTCAAAACACGTTTTGAAAATTTTACTTTGATTATAACTGAAAACACTCGAGTTTTCTTTGTAAATTTTTAACTTGTTTTCAAAAACGCGTTTTCGAAAATAGGAAAGAGAACGTGTTTTCACTATTTTGAAAAATCGAAAATAAAAAAAGACTTTAAAACGGTAAAGAAAACATGCCCTAACTATTGGAAATTCCGTAAAATAGCATTATTAACCATGCATCTTGTGCAAGGTACACTAAATATTTTTTCATAATCAACTCAAAATCTTGTGAAGAATGAGCAATTATTTGTGTAATGTGATGAGTAGATTTATCCGTTGCAATATGTTCAACAAGATATACTTTCTTTTTTCATAAAAGTCAAATTATCATCATCAAAATATAATGCTACTAATTATATGTACCAATGATTACCAACATAACATATAGCATCAAAAGTTATAAAATACTACCTCCACATATTAAGAATATAACTTTTTTCTTTAATCTTATTGAAAGCAATAAAGCAACTAGCATTTTCATCGAATCTTTAAAATTAAGACAAGAAACCGAACAAATTATCTTCGTTCCAAGAATATGATAATGTGTTGCATTACGTAAATTATGTAGAGTAATGCAAAAAGGAAAAAAAAATATAAGTCGCTTAAATTTTTTTTATCTCCAAACAAATTGTGAAATCAAGAAGTGATAAGAGTTGCAAAATTGGAGACTGAATGGTTGCAAAATCTTACTGCCAGCTGAAAGCGATACGCTAGAAAAATTAAGTAATTAATATTCTTCTTAATTAACTAATTATAATTAAAATATTACCCTGCTTATTTTCATTTATGCTGAGATACACTCTTATGTCACTCTCTTCAGATGTATTCTCGTACAACACAAATCAGTTCAGCTTTTTTGCTTATTTTCCCATGCAACTTTGTTGAAAGAAAGCTGCTTTGGAAAAAGCAGTTAACTTTAGTTTACGGAAAATCAAGGCTGCTTATCAGATGGAGCGAATCATGGAATTGCAAACATAGTCCATGTTTGATGTCAATAAAGTAAAAGCATGTTCAATGAATTCAAATTTTTTAAAGAGTATAATCTATTATCTTGAGAGTACCTATAATTTAGAAAGTTAACATTTTGAAATATTCCAACGAGCTCTTTATATTTAACACTTAATTTTATTATTTTCAAAAAATATTTATTATTTTTTTATCTTTTATTTTAACTAACTTTTATTTTGATTATTTTATTGTTTTTTTATATTGAAAATTGAAACACTTTGAATACATTTAATTATAGATAGTGAGTTTGACTCTTCAAATACACTCTTTAAATTAAAATATTAATGTAAAGAGTTTTTTTGTGCATAATTTTAAAGGTTGACTCTTTAAAATATAAAGTATCTCATATTTAAAAAGTCTATTGGAGACACTCTAATGTTATTTAACACAATATGTGTTTAACACAAGTTTATGTGACAGTACTAGTGACATTAAATTAAAGGTTCCATTGAATGAATTATATAATTTCAATTTTAATTAAACATATCACATATTGATACATAAATTGGTGTTTTAGTACCACTGGTCCTAGATAACATTATTTTTTATGCCATTATTGTGAAAAAAAAAAAGAGTTTGAATAATATTATTTTGAGAATGTATGATTAAAAGGCAGGGGCGGAGGGACGTGGGGGCCAGGCCCCCACACCATTTTTGACATTTTATTTTTATTTTTAAATTTTGTTTTTGGTAATTACCACTTTCAACGTATTTTTCACATAGAAAAAATTGAAATTTGGATATGACTATTTCTAGAAGAATTGTATCCCTTCGAGTTAGCTTTCCAACGAAATTTGATTCATCACAATCGGACATAGGTAGAGAAAGTTATGATANCTCAACTCTCGCTCGACTTTCGCTAGAGGCTCGCTCGAGCGACCAATGCAGTAACTTTTTGCCCCAATTTCGCCGACATGATTGATGATCATGTTGTTATACAACGTTATCAAAGTATGATTTTGCTAAATTAAAGATTGATACCTTTTTTATACGTTTCTTGATTTTTTTTGTTAATAACGTATCTAAAAAAAGTTTCGGGGACGCTGCTCCCGAACCCCCGTGGGCCCCACCCCTTCACCTCTACCTCTAGGCCCCCCTTACTTTCGAGGTCTAGCTCTGTCCCTGTTAAAAGGTAAATAAAAGTTTTGAATTTACATGTAAAATATTTTATTATGTAAATGTGTAATTTGAAAATAGTATAAGAATTAAATAATTTTGAGATAATGGTTGTGAAATAGATTCTTAATTTGGCCTCACATGAAAAAAAAGTCATTTTATATATTTCGACTCTTTTTATTCCATTTCGTCAGTAGTGTCCATCCCTATTGTTTTCTGCCTTTTCTTTTTTACCACGTGCATGTTTGTACATTGTAATTGATTTGAATTGACTAATCACTATCTGAGTAACTGACTTTGATTTATTGGATTGCATAAAGAATTTGAAAATGGAAAAGTAACAAAAGGTAACATTAAAGGAAGAAAGAGGAGAAATAAAGCGAGTAGACGAGAAAAAGTTTGATACGTGTGTGGTACTATTATATCTTATCTAATCAAGTTTAGTCCTTGTTTGGTGGCTTTAAAAATGTTAAAAACATACTTCCACCATCCCATTTATATAACTCACTTTCCTTATTTTTTTGTCTCAATTATATAGTCTTGTATATTTATTTAAAATGTTTTGTTTTGTTCATTTCCTAATATACTCTTATTAATAGTCTTGTTTCTTTATTAAAATATTTGATAACATCGTTTTGTCAAACTTTTGATGTCATTTGTGTAGGAGCTTGTTTCAATCCATATTCTTAACGAGTTTAAAAACCTTGTGTTTGTGATTAGGAAAGACGATCTATTCGAGTTGTTCCATATATATCTTATCTTCTAATTCACCATTCAAGAATGCAATTTTCACATCCATTTGATGAATCTCAAGGTTGTGTATTACTGCAATCACAATTATTAACCATATCAAAGCGATTCTAGTTTCGGTAAGTAGGTATCAAATAAGTCTAGTCCCCTCATTTCGCCTATATCATTTGACAACCATTTTAACCTTATATTTATCAATGGATACATCCGGTTTAAGTTTCTTCTTAAAAATTTATTTACACCCTAAAAGTTTATTTCCTGGAGGTAAATCAATCAATTCTCAAGTATGGTTTTGTATTATCGAATCTATCTCACTATTGATAGCTTCTTTCCAATGCGGTACTTCATCGCAAGTTTTTGGAACATTTTCTATCATATATGTTAGAAAATTTGGGCTAAACGAAGTTGATATTCTTGCCCTTTTACTATGTTTTGGTTCTTCCTCATTTGAAATACCATTTGTAGTATCATAAATTCTTTTATTTGAACTTACATTTTCCTTGTTTTTCCATGGAAAAACATTCTCGAAAAATAATGCATTTCTCGATTCAATTATGGTTCTCTCATGTATATCTTGAGTTTCATACTTGTGTATAAGGAATCGATATGCACTACTATTATTAACGTATCCAATAAATATGCAATCAATCATTTTGGGATCAATCTTTACTTGCTTAGGCTTAGAGATTTCAACATTAACCAAATACCCCCACATTTTCAAGTGTTGTAGGAAGGAGGATGACATTTCCATTATTCATATGGAGCCTCTTCCATTTTTCTTAAGGGGTATCCTATTAAAAATACTATTTACCGTTAAATTAGCTTCCTCCCACAAGTTCTGAGGCAACCCCGAACTCAATAACATGTCGTTCATCATTTCCTTAAGAGTTAGGTTTTTGCGTTCATCAACACCATTCGATTCAGGAGAGTACGGTACTGACGTTTGATGAATAATTCCATGTTCAGGACAGATTTCTTCAAACGGTGCCATGTATTCACATCTTCTATCACTACGAATATTCTTTATTTGTTTATTAAGTTGAGTTTCAATTTCCGCCTTATAATGCTTAAAGGCATTCAACGCTTCGTCTTTATTTCTTATAAGAAAGACATAACATTCCTTTGTTGAATCATCAATGAAAGTAACAATCATTTCTTACCATCTTTAGTTTGAACAGATTTCAAATCATAAATGTCGCTATGTATTAGTCCTAAAGGTGTAGTCTTCCTTTGAAACGGGTGGAACAGTGTTTTAGCCAATTTTGCTTCAACATACACTTCTCATTTATGATTAGGATCAGTCTTAAGCGCCGGAATTAAACTTTGATAGAAATTTATAACTCACATGTCCTAATCGACTATGCGACAAACAAGATAACTTAAGCATATAAAAGGAATTTAAGGTTTTATTTATAATGCTTTGCCTTTGTACAATAGTAAGAATGTTCAATTTGAACATTCCATCACACATGTATCCCTTTCTTAAATACATCTCATTTTTAGTGAGTACAAATTTATCAGATACAAATACAGGCTTAAAGCCATTTTTATTAAGTAGAGATCCGGACACTAGATTCTTTCGTATGTCCAACACGTGTAGGACGTTGTTGAGGACGAGTTCTTTGTTGGATGTCATCTTCAAAGTGACCTTCTCTTATTCTTCAACTTTGGAACTTGTAGAGTTTCTCATGAGAAGTTGTTCTTTATCCAATTTTTGATAGTTGGACAACATCGCCTTGTTTGCACACACATGACGGGTAGCACCAACATCAACCCACCATTCCCTTAAATTTCCAACGTGGTTGCACTTAAAAAAAATTACAGATAAATTCATCTCTGCATCCCTTAAAAAAGGGTGTATCTTTCAACCATGTTAGCATGTACATTCTTCTTTGGTTTTCGACATTCGTTTGAGCGATGTCCAGTCTTTCCACCATTGTAGCAGTTTCTTTTGAACTTTTTGACCTTCTTGAAGTTGTCTTTTCGCAATGCCTCACTAGAGAACCTTCGCTTCTTGTTGACAGCCTTCGAGTTGGTTTCAACAAAGTTTGCTCCAAGTTGGACAATAGGTCTTCTATCAGATTTCATATTGTCTTCTTTGATCCTTAAGCGGACAATCAACTCTTCCAAATTCATTTCCTTGCATTTATGTTTGAGGTAGTTTTTGAAGTCTCTCCACATAGGAGGGAGCTTTACGATGATGGCAGAAACTTGGAAAGATTCACTCAATTCCATCGTCTTGACATAATTGTCATGTAGTATAACTTGAAGTTCTTGCACTTGACTAATCACCGTTTTGAAATCCACTATCTGTAGTCCAAAAATTTATCTACTATGAACTTCTTAGTTCTGGCATCATCGGTCTTGTATTTTTTCTCCAAAGAATCCCACAATTCCTTGGCCGAGTTTTTCGAATTATATACTCCATATAGTGTATTGTCCAATCTGTTCAGGATATAGTTTTTGCATAGTAAGTCTGAGTGCTTCCATGCATCCAAAACAATAATCGATTCACGATTTTTGTCTCCTTCTTGTATCGTTGGTGCAGTCTCTTTCAGAAACTTTGCCAAGTTTAGAGTGGTAAGATAGAATAACATCTTTTGTTGCCATCTCTTGAAGTCCACACCTCCAAACTTTCCCCCTTTTTCCCCATATGGGATTGCAGTATTTTGAAGTGGTATACCCAATGACGGAACCACATTTTTTGAACCAGTTTGACTCGAAGTAGCCTCAATGGTGACCATTTCTGTTACACAAACAGAAGTTCAACGCAAATAAATCAATAGAAGGGAATATCACACGAATGTATATTCCAAAAGATGAAGAGAAAAGATAATAATAATCACATACACAAAATTTTTGTCTTAAGATTGTTGGATATGAGGGCTAAATATAAGTGTGCGTGAAAGGGTTGTTGTATATCAAACAAACAAAAACAAGATTTAATCGCAGGAGTGTGACTAATATAACAAGGTGATTGAAAATGTAGTATGAAAACTACAAATGAAAACAAAGGGCAGCCAATAAATAAAGAAGAAGAACAACAACAACAACAACAACAATAACAATAATACGAGGCAAGTGATTTTTACTCATTCCTTAAAATAAAATTGCCCTGCAATGGTGCTTACGGTTCACGGCACTTGTCTCCCAAGATACAACGAATTTTCGACGGAGTTTCTCTCTGCAAAGAAGAAAACGGTGTTGAATGAATTTGGAAGTGATTTGCAAATTTTTTTATACAATACTCAATGCAAATATGATATGTGATGCCTAATGAATGTTCAGGGGGTCCTATATATAGATGATGATGAGTTGTGAATGAAATGTCACGCCACAACTCAGCAATTCTTGCCAAATGTCGTATCATTCAATATCACTAGCTTGTCGCCATCGCCTCGCTTGAGTGATAAAAACAGTGAATTCGTCACTAGCCTGTTGCTAGCTTGTCGCTCGAGCGACAGTCCATCATCAGACTAGCGACACCTTTAGGTAAATATCCGACAGTTTTCTCTATTTTCTTCCCAACTTTGGACCGCAATTCCCCATTCATCCGGAATTGATTTTGAGATTCCAAATATAACACGACGATCCACTCAACTAGTAGAATATGTTGGTCTATTTATATTTATAATTTGACCATCAGATAAAGTCCGAATATTTAGTCGAAATTGACATGAAAGTCACTTTTCCAAGTTTTTGTTTTTGACACTTTTAGAGCCTGTTTGATAGAGATTAAAATCAGATTAAAATTGAAAAACTAGTCGTTACTGTTGACTTTTATTAGACGGGTGGGACCCAATAACGACCATATTTTCAATTTTAATTGAATTTTAATTGTTACACCTGTTTGATAGAGATTAAAATCAGATTAAAATTGAAAAACTAGTCGTTACTGTTGACTTTTATTAGACGGGTGGGACCCAATAACGGTCATATTTTCAATTTTAATTGAATTTTAATTGTTACCAAACAGACCCTTAAACAAATTTTCAACAGAGTCGAATCAACTCGGTTGATTAACACCATTCTATTACAATATGATTTGACAATGTGATTAGCTTGAAAGAGTTCTGATTATAACAAGTTGAGCTTATGGACCAAAAAAAAAAAAAAACTATAGAATTGGAAAAATATTTTATCATCATTCATCGAATAAAAGCTAGGTCGGTCTATCATCAATAATTCTTAATCTCGTAAGTCGTGTTTAAGTCGCCTTGGGAACCAGACCATAGAAGGCTGCAGTCAATAGCTAGACAATGTAGGCAGACTACTTATGCCGCAAATTACAGAAACATTGCATTTATCTAGGAATTGTCACTACTCGATCAACACAGTAAATGCGACATTTAAAGATTAGAATATAAAAAGGGAAAAAAAAATTACTTTTTATTCAACTGTTTAAATTTTTGGATAAAATATTTCAAAATATTAGCCCAAATCAAGACAAGTTCAAGTTTTGTCAATATCTATAAAAGAACATGTCGGAGATGATAGTTTATATACCTTTTTAATTCTTATCACTAGTTATGCATTGGTTTTCTTTAATTTATTGTATGTGTTTAATACTGTGGCATTAATTTGTCACCTTATCTCTATTATTTGCACGGAAAAGAGCACTTTATCATGTTGAACACATCAATCCGAGAGAGATAGAAAACCACATATAACACCTTTAACAATTTGAGCATATTATCTAATTTAGCATTCCTATCCCGACTTATCTAGCTATGGACTTTGTCTTTAATATATTGTATCGGATAATAATTTCAATTGTCACTTAACTTTCACAGAGTGAAAAAAGAGAAAATACGATGTTTAAGTCAATAACTATTTAGAGGAAAGGAGGCAATCAATGCCAATGCAGAAATCGAAATAGTCGCGCTTTAAAGTGGAATTCTTCTATGTTTGATTTTGATGCATCACAAAATGCAGAGAAGACTTGTGCATATTCGAGTTGGTTCATCTGAAAAGTCATGAAAGTGTAAAGCTAATTCTTTATAAAAGAAAGAGTGGCTTTCACATCTTTTCTTTGTTTGCAAGAGAAGGAAAGCATGAACATGAATGAGCGATGATTTGGGTTTAGTTCTTCAGTTCGAACATTAAAAGTAAGTTCGTTCATTTCTAGATCATCAGTCTAATCAAACTCAACCGGCTCACATAGAATTAGGTGAGTTTTCACTGAGCTAGTTAAGATGCTAAATGTACATTGGGTAGGAATCAACACAATTCATTTTAAAAATTATTGTATATACTATATAATTGGGTCGACATAGGTGGAACATTGAAAATTGGAATATTTTGAATGTATTTAATTATAGAGAGATAGTCTAACCCACTTTCTACTTTAAAATATAAATTTGAAGAGCCTCTTGTATCATAATTTTAAAGATTTGACTTTTTTAAAATAATGAGTATTTCACTTTTAAAGAATTTGTTAGAAATGTTCTTAAGAGTATTCTCTTATCATGACAATGTTCAATTGAAAACTAAATAACACCATTATCAATTTGCGCATACCAAGAAAAAATTGCATTTTTGGTTTGTAAAACTCCACTCTAGCTAAGAAGAGGAATCTCGAATTGGCTCATGGATTGTGCAAAGAAAGTATGTCACATCACATCACCCAAAAAATGTTTTACATTACAAGAAAAAATATTGACCACTTATTTCTTTTTATAATTTATCTCTATTAGAGAATGGGCTAGACTGACATCCTCCATTCAATTTTTATAATCTATATCCACCATTCTCTACGTTTTCTCTTGTACACATAGTCGACAATTAGAACAATTCACATTCCCATTGAAAATGTTGTTCTCTCCATTTCCATTTAGTTTGCCACGCGTACAATAATTCACATTGTTGCATTGGAGATGTTCTGAGCCTTCACAACTTAGTCGAATGGGGGTTTGGGATTTATCATTTTACCTCTATTATTAACTTGTGAGGAATAAAAAGAAACTACAGTTAACTGAGTATACTGACAAAGAATTTAGTATCCTAAGCAAAGTTAAAGACTCATAAGTGAACCCTGTTTATCTCTAAATTTAGGAAGGTCTCATTTATCTAGTTTTAGCATCCCCATCAACTATTTATCTAGTAATGCACTATTTGTAGTTAATCCTCAAAACAACTGGTTTGTCTTCAACGTTTCATTACAATTGCACAATCAAATTTTCGATAACAGATATCATTTAAATCGTTCATCTAACCTTCGCGGATAAATGCTTCGAGACACCCATCCAAGTTTTGAAGTAAAATCTAGCTTCATAAAGTTAGACATCCAATAAAAAACATCGCGATCAAGAAGAATTTAGATGAGTTTTTATTGTTTAGAGATTGATTGTGCAACATAATAAAGGACAAAAGAACTACTCACCATTACAACATTAAGTTCAATTCCTTTTTCAGTTTTGAGAAACCTTCAATTCTGATAATCAACACATCATTTCCCGTATAGACCTGATTCATTTCTTTATAAAGCCTGTCTTGTATAATTATATGCTGCATTACCAGCGGCATCTATTCAAATTTTTTTCTTTATAATAAAGAAAGAACGAGGAATAGTTGAAGTGCAAATAATATAATTTTCTACACTAATTGCTGAACTGTGCTGTGGATTTCGTGTCTAAGAATCAATTTACAACCCTAATGTCACTAGACAAGAATGCAAATGACTTGGTTTTGCACTTGTCTATGTTTTATTTTACATAATTAAACAAAACCCAATCACCTTCAACTAATGATTTGTCTTGATCAAATCAATGTACTAATGCGTTGGTTGAAAATGGTAATCTTATTCTCCTGCCATCTTAGATATTTTAACAACAATGAATCTCTAAAATATCTTGTTTTCAATATAGATACACTATCATCTAATTCTCGACAAGGAGAGTTCTTACCTTATTTCATTGGTCGATTTGGTTCCCGAGACAAATAAAATTTATTTTTTGAGTTAGTTAGTCACTGTTCATAATTTTTACGTCTAAAAAGTTATAGGGTTATGAATTATTCACACGCGACATAAATTGAAACTTTAAATGATTCATGCTTAAAACATCATATGTAAATGTTTGGAGAATGACTCATTTGTATATTGGTATATGGGATCAGAGATATCCATAACACGAAGAGATTAATGCAATATTTTGCCCGCAAACTTAATTGAAAGGCATGAATTGTGAACAAGCTCAAAAAAGTTGACTCTTTAAAGCAAAAATTATGATTTAATTTCTAGCCATATATGTATGAAGATATTTTGCATTTGTTTGGGTTCCAAGTGAAAAATAATTTTTTTTTTAGAACTAATTGTTAAAAGTAAAGAAAAATTATGGATTCTATAGAATGCGTAGTTGAAAATAATTTTGGAGAAAAAATGATTTTTTTTAAAAAAAATATCTTCCAAACAAACCCTTAAAAGTAGTAGAGGAAATTGATTCAAACATTTAAAAATTCAAACGTATTTTCTTTTTCTTGATGGCATACAAATTTGAGTTATTGTTTTTATGTTAAATATGCATACAAATTGAGCATTTATTCGTACTAAAATTTAAATAATAATGTATTTCTCGTTTTAAATGTAGTATAATCGACATCTAAATTAGAGCAAGTACATTGCAATTGTTTGGGCGTACGTGTTACAATATATCTGACCTTGCATTATTAATATTTATAATTA